>JAHZNP010000265.1:0-88179 GCA_020615345.1 Triops cancriformis
CATAGCGCCTTAGAAGTATTGTCTTTAGCTTGAGGTCGAAGGGTATAGTGCCGGTTTCGACCTCTAACGCTATGGTTGGAGTTGTAGGCAATGCACCAGAAACTAGTAGCATGCACCTACGATAAATCTGGGCGAGTGGTCGCAGTCTTGAATCCGAAGCATTGCACCAAGCAGGGTATCCGTAGGCCAGCTTAGTCATGACGGTAGCATGGCACAGAGTACGAATCTGTAAGCATGAGACGGATTTGGAAAGCTTTGCCAACTGGTAGATCCTTTGGAGTATGTGGCCCGACTGTGCTGCCAGCGCAGTAGTGTGGCTTTGCCATATTAGTTTGTAGTCATAGGTTAGGCCGAGATACCTCACCTCTTCCTTCGGATGAACCGTGGTTGTCCCCCATAGGAGTGGCGCATTCTCGATAGATCTTCTCCTTGAGAAATGTATGAGTTCGGTTTTCTCTTTAGAGAACTCTAATCCCAAATTCTTCCCCACTTTTCAAGTGCATGAAGGTTGTTTGCAAGTAGTTTTACGTTGCATTCGCTGGATGATCCTGAAGTGTCCAAAAGCAAATCATCTGCAAAGGCTTTGACTCCAATTCTTTTCCGATTTATAACACTGAGTGATCTGTTAATGTATGCCAAAAAAAGAATAGGAGATAATGGAGAGCCTTGTGGCACTCCCTTCTGGATGGCATAAAGTTGGCTTCTTTCCGTCCCGTGAATCACGAATGCTCGGCGGTCTTGTAGGAAGCTCTTTGTCCATCTGATAATCTTTGCAGGCGCTTTCAGTTTTATCAATTCCATCTCCAGCTTTTGATGAACCACATTGCCAAACGCGCCTTTAATGTCAAGTAGGAGGGCAGTATGTACTTTCCCTCTATCAAAGCTGTCGAGCACAGAGTTGCTAAGTTTCTCTTGGGCGTCGGTAGTGCTCCTTCCTGCTCTGAATCCCCATTGTGCTTGTGATAGTTTGTTAGTATCTTCTAGGTAGGCCTGTAGTCTTCTAGGTAGGCCTGTAGATTACAAGGTTATCCACAAAGAAGGGCATACTGTAATTATGCAAGCAGCCGTAGATTCTTCTATTCGTTTTGTTTATGTGAACACTAGCGGACCAAGATCCATCCATGAAGCTAGGGTATTTGTAAACAGCAATACTATTCACTGCCGCCTAGCAGGATAATCTATTCCCTGACGAAAATAGAAACATCCCGGAGAAACCAAATTATTGTAAAACAAAAGACAATTTTGCGTGACTTTCCCTAGTACAGATCTCGGATCTTCTCTTCATTTGCAGTCTTCTAAGGTTACTATTGCAAAAATAGCAACATTTCAAAAGACAGTTAATAATAAATCACTGACGGAATCATATAGATATTTAATTCGAGTAAGTTCTGGAATAACTAGTGGTTATACGTAAAATAAAATGTATGTATGTGTTTTTACAGTAGCAATAAGGATCACATATTTGAAAGTCTCACGAAGGCGGAGCCTAAACTTTGTTCATGCTAAGCCTGCTCCTTCTCGTGGCTGAGATAACCATGATATAACCACACCAACTACCTGGTTGTTCTAGTGTGACCTCGTTTATCATAACCAAAGGTTATTATAACCAAATAACCATGGTTGTTCCCCTAGTGGGACCGCAACCTTAGTTTGACGATCCTACGTATGCTATAAACAATCTTGTTGTTGATATTTACTGATGTCGCTAGGATAACAGCTCTGATGCTATGACGTCACGTATCTTATAAACAGTCTTGTATTGGTATCCTAGCGACGTCGGCAAGTATCAACAACAAGCGGACAATCGATGGCGGCTTCCCAGTAGCGCACTCTACGAGCGCAACCAGAACTGCACTTCAAATGTGCCCTACAAGCTGCACTGACCAAGCTTCAATGCACTAAGTTCTTAACCTCATCAAAACGTGTTAGATTTTCAGCGTCGCAAAAATAGCGCAAAAATACAGGCAATTCCTATCGTACTACGACTGGACACGGGTTCTTCAAACTTTTTCGTCCAGACAAAGCCATTGTTGAAAGAATTCTTTGGGTGGTCGTTCTTCTCTCCCCCGGGCTTTCACTTGTTGGTTTGGTAGTCAATATACACGGAACACATTTGACTACAGGTAAACTGTCAACATATTTTGTTGTATTCAAGTTTCTCTTCAAGCAAAAGGTTTCAGTCACAGAGTAGTAATTCCAGTGGTACGTGGTATTTTTTCTAGAAATATGTATCTTTATCAAATTCTCAGAAGAACATTTCTTAGGGGATTACGCGTTAATATCCTCAAGCGATTTCGCTACGATGGTGCAATGGAACCTTAGGATTGTTGCGTGTAGGCTACAGGCAGATAACTTAAATGTGGCCAATGCGTTTCTTGCTCCCGATAGCTTGTATTACCGTACGCCAAGTTCTTTAGACTTTATGCCAGGTTTCATGCAGTATTGTAAACCGAATAGCAAATTGTCTACTATTCAAAGATTTGTCGAAGAAAGCTTCCATTGCATTTTGTTATCCGTTCCAAGCGGTCGGTATTACACGTTAAATTCCTACTATATTGAATTCCGCGATGTAATTTGAAGGATATTGGAAGCCTGTTACCCGGAGCAGCTGCTGAGCTTCTTAACTCACAGAATGTAAAACGCATCAGAAACTACACATGAGAGTGTAACACACAGCTATAGTACAATACATTAACGCAGTTTTTTACAGTGCTGTTCTCAGATTGCTTTTTTAGATTGCCTTGATTACAAATACGACTTTGCAGTTCATGCAAGTAAAATGTCACCCAACCTTCCAGGAACAGCAGATGGAAACTTACTTATTAGTTTGCACTTCTTCTTTCCTTCTTTGACTTAATACGTGGAGAACCACTCATAAGGTCTCATTAAATGGCAACGTATACGCGTGTGATTTAACAAGTGAGGCACATGATTTATTATTATATTTTTCTTTTGGGCTATTGAAAGGTGACGTTGGTGCACTACGGGACTTTGTCTGAGCTAGCGTTGTTACCCTTCTTGAGCTGAACATCTTTTGTTTCCAATTTCTACACCGATGCTGCAAGCAGGCAAGAAAGTAAACAATGCGATCCGTGACCCATGTCCTTGTAAATGTGTTCATGAAAGGTATCGACAAATTCGCTGCTGTTTCATTTCCCGAACTTACGTGTAATAATTATCCGAGATTCACGTGCGATAGGAAAAGCACCGGACAACTGAGAAAGACACAGGCACTCCTCACACGGTTTATTAGATATGAATCAGGAAGTTCAGAGAACTCATCTAGAAATATCCTCACTAACACTCCATATATGTGACTTTATGCACGAACATTTGTCTAAGAAATTTCTTCATTGATTTTTAGCCGATATATGTTCTGGACAAAATATTCCGAACATATTGTTATATCTGGGTGTATTCGTCTTCACATGTATTAATGCAGCTATGTATGCATTGACGTGAACAGACTGCACCAGGATACCAATACACAACCACAACTTCAAAAAATCTGTCTCATAGAATTGTAAAAAAGTTGAAAATTTTTCCTTGAAAACGAATCGTTATAATTACTGCTCTTTCACTGATCATAAGAGGTATTCACTGCGATTGTCTCTGGACAGTTAAAACCCTTCTCACTGCGCACACCCACAGGGGACCTGTAGCTAAGCAAGACAGATCACGGAATGTTCAGAACCAAAGCAAAGCAGCTACAAAAGCAAGGGTGTAATGGAATCTTGTCTCAGTCTATAGTAAGACTCGGCGACGTTAGTGTTTATGAGTGTAATTTTTAATTAAATCAGTCGAACTTGAATATATGGGCAAACATGTATTTCTCAAACCATAGCGATATTAAAGCGCACAAGAAACAAAGAGTACACCAAGTGAATGCGAATCCACCTGAGCTTAAGACCAGTGTCAACGAATCCTTCGGTGGGGAATTCCGAGTCTTGGTAACGCCGTCCGGAATTGCTAACCAGCACGAATCCCTTCACGTCCCGAAGCCATTACTGCCATCCTCGCAGGATAGCAGCAGTGATCTACTTTGGGAAACATTAAAAACTTTTTGCGACACGACTACAGGTCACGGGTTTGCCCGTTTGACCCGTCCTAACGAATCGGTCAAATCGCGTGTGCTTTGGGCTTTACTTTTGTTCTTCCTCATTGGTATCCTCGTAGCTTCGATAAGTAATATCACCTTTAGTACGTTTCGCGACCGGTAAGGCAATCGGAATTTTATTAAACGCATTGTACATAAAAGAGACAATGCTATTTACCGTGCCATTGTGTGTAATTTTACAGAAACTTTCTTAATTAGGAATGTGTACCACGATCAGGTTCTGAAAACCAATGACTCGATGATGTTCCCTGACATCCATATCTGCGATGCTAGCATTTTTAATCATTCCCGTTTACAAGGTTAGAAATCCACCTCTTCTCATTACAGTGTATAATTATCCCCTTTCTGTTGATGTTTATATGTCTTTCTCTCAGCTTTTGGAATTAATGACACCATGGCTACGTATCTGGCTCTTTCGCTTTCGGCTTCGTTGACAGCGCAAAGTATTCGAGCAGATAAACGGCAACAAAAAGAACTAGATCAGGAATTGCGAAGACTTATCGGCCCCAACAGGTCGCTACAAGACATACTGAAACAAGTTACTCTGCAGTAAGCGTTTTTATATTGTTCGACTTCTCAGGTTTAATAGCATTTCATGACAATACCAAACGGTGGGGCAATTTGAGGAGTATGTAACTCGCTCTTAATTTTTGCGTTTCCATAGCGTCCATTCAATGGAATCTGATCTAGTTTACACTGCAGTCCAATGCTATTCTTGGAGGAATCCTGTGTAATAAATTCCTTTTGCATGCAGCATGATAATTAAAATTTTACAACGCTGACTGAAAGGCAAAACTGGATTCGAATTAAAAAATATCTAAATTTAAAATGAATAATTTATCTATTACAGAACATAACAGAATAAAATAGTGACTGATAACTCCAAGTCGAGTTATAATTCCCAGTAACAGTCTGCGCACCAGCTGTGGCTAAACTACTTACAAACATTGCAGGTGCCAGGAAATCATAGCAGGATGTGTCCGTTTTACCATTAATCTCAATTCAAGCGAATGCTGCAACACATATTTCGGGAACCAAGTCCATCTGAACGAATTTGGTGCGTGTGTTAGTACACATAACCAGCCCGACATCGTCGAGTATTTGCCCTCCCAGTCAACGGGCCTGATACTTTACGTGAAGACCAATATGGATCGCGTAGGTGAGGTTTTCTACCGCAATCGCAAAAAAATGACGACAGTTCGTGTAACTTCCTTTTGCTGTAGAATTTGATCCCACTATTATTGCTCCTTCGACGGGAATGAAAACCGGTGTAGTGTTCGCCATTGACAACAGCTTCACGCACACGTACCCTGCTTTATCTTACAAAGGGCTAAATGTAGCACCGGGGTACTGGGCAACTATCCCAATATCGTTACATATAGTAACCAAACACACACAAAAAAAAAGGAAAAAAAGTGTCACGTTGGCCTTATATGGTGTTTGATTTCATCAGGTTGACAACCAAGATTTGTGCGGTGCTCTACTAGCGCCTTACAGTTGTATTGACCAACACGGCGGCAGCGCCGTTAAGCTTGTACCTGGTTTTAACATGTACAGCAAACTTAACTGCAAAATTGGAACTGTTCAAAGATTTGTCGAGAAAGAACTAAATTGCTCCGTGCTCTCCATTCCTACCAACAGTAATAACTTGCATAAATACTTCACTTCTAAAATTGTATTTCTATTTTAATCCAGATACTTTAGAACCTTGCTACCCAGCTCAAATCATTGACTTCTTCAGTCCAGAGAAGCTTCACCTTATAAGGAACTACCAGCGAGATAGTAAAATTCTTTTAAATTATCGAAGAGTTTCTGGCAGCTTAAACTTCGTTTTAGATTGCATCATTGATTGTGAAGAATTCGATTACGTAGCCAAAATCAGTACTGCCAAGATTTCCTTAGCAAAACAGCATTACCAGCAAGGTTGGGATGAGAAGTCGCTTGTTGCGTTGCATTTCTACTTCCCATCGTTTACTTACACCTTCACGAAAAATCACCCAGAAAGTTTGCTTAAATGGCTCGGTAAGTATCTGTTATGCGAAAGTTAACTCGATTTTATATTGATGGTGTGTTCTCTTTTTTTTTGGCACGTAAATAGCTGACGTGGGTGGTAATATGGGTCTTTACATGGGAGCGAGTTTTGTGACTATCGTAGAAATTGTCACTTTTTGCTTCCGTTGCCTTGTGAGTTTTACTACTTCGTGGTGGAACAAGGTGGCGTCCAGAAATCGTGTAGTTAGTGGTACGTCGATCGATACTGCGACCAACAAGCAATAAATACGAGATGTTTCTTGTTATTTTTTCGCTTTATTGTCCGGACACGCCACTAATTAATCGCCTGCTGACCAAACCTCTGACCTAAAAACGACACCCAACTTAGTCATTAGAACGCACTTCATTAAGTGCATTTGCAAGAAGGGCTGAACAAGCCGTAGCGAATCTAGATCGTTCGGTGTCCTCATTCATTAGTTCAACAAGGTTATGTCACAAGGTTAATTACAGTTTATTGTAAAGGAATCTTGACTTTAGCCAAGCGATAAGACAACTTGATTTGCAGGATACTCCACCAGCAATACATCCGCTCCGATGGAAACGCTCAAGCAAGATTGGTCAGCAGGCAAAACTATTGTTCTCGAGATCAACATCCATGTCAGAGATTTTTCCCTAATTGTCAATTAAAGAGTTCGACTAATTACGCTATTTCCTTAGACAAGTTATCACTTAGTGTTTTTTTTACTCTTTTTCTGTGGTGTTTTGCCTTTATACTGCAGCCGCAAGTACAATTTACTTTACGTTTAATTGTGTAAAAACAGTTATCCATCCTATACGGTGTCTGTATAAACTGTCCAAAAGGCTCGATTCCGAATAATGATAATGGAAGACAAAGCCACTGCGGACTCAGTGCGCATACACATTGTCGGTGTCGCGTCGGTTATTATCTGTTAACGCCGACTTTCGACCAGCTTAAAAGACTAAACCACAAGTAAACGCAAACTGAGTGGAGTTTCCAACCAGTTTTGACAGACGGTGGAGTTGGATACCGTTCGAAATACCTGCAACTCAAAAACTTGGTTGTTAACTTGAAGGAAGTCTAAAGATGGACAGCCAGAAACTCAAAAAAGTTAACTGTTATAGTGACGAATCTGCAAAGCTTGCTTCTATTAACGAGCCCAGGACTAAAGAATACAAGATCTGGATAAGCCCGCCGGAGTCAACCGCGTCGGAAAAGTTATCTGGCGAGGTGACGGGTGTGACAGCTGTCACCAAGGTCGAGACATCTACGGTTTGGGAAACCTGGAAGCATTTCTGTGATACTACCACAGGTCATGGTTTTGCTCGTCTGACGCGACCTCATCAACCGGTGAAGTGTCAGGTGCTGTGGAGCGCTTTGTTGCTCATTTTGTTGGCTATTCTAATAACCTCAGTTATCAACATTACTTCGGCTACTTTTGGCAACAGGTAAAGGGGAAACAAGTCCGAACTATTAAAATTTTTTTTTTACAAAGTCAAGTAACTGATAAAACTAATTTATTGCAGTTATTTTTGTTCATGATTTGATTTGAGTTATTTTTTATTTTTATCGATTTCTTTTATTTGTACTAATTACTTTATTGTAATTAAAGTCCTTTGTTATCGTTAAGTAGAAACGTATACCATGATCAAGTGCTGAAGACCAACGACTCCGTGACCTTTCCTGATATTCACGTGTGTGAATCCAGTTTGTTTAACCGGTCACGGTTACAAGGTTGGAACAACGTTCTCTTGCGCTACGTTCTTTATGCGCTTATAAATATTATTCTTTTCACGAGTCCAGTCTTAGGTATAAATGACACGATGGCTACTTACCTCGCTCTATCGCTGTCAGCTACTCTAACTTCAGAGATCATCCGCAATGATAAAGGTCGACAACTTGAACTGAATCAAGAACTACACAATCTTATTGCACCATACGGAAGCATAAACGACGTTCTAAGAAACGTCACTCTACAGTAAGTTACTCGAAACAGAGTCCTCGGATTTTTTTTATTTGAGTGGGCCAATTCATTTTTTTTCATTGGCAAGTACTCTGCTAAACAAGTACTGTTGCATAACCTTGAAAAAACTGACCTCAAGAAACGGCCATTATGCTAACGGCACTCCATCTGTTAACCGTGAAATATCCTATTGTGAAAGCCTTTCATTGAGAGGCCACGGAACGTTCGTAAGACGCAGTGTTCTGGATCTTTCAAAAAAGATCCGATCAGTTCCGATCATTTGATCGGATCTGATCGGCGTGGTACCGTAAAATGACAGGGATCGGATCTGTTTTATTGACGATCCTTTGCCGATCAAAATCAGGCCATCTGGTGGGCATAACTGAAAACTTCTCATCTCTTTTCATTTTTTTATTTCTTAATATTTGTCGGAATCTGATCGGATCGGGATCTTTCCCGATCCGGATCTACTTTTTTAAAGTTTTGCTGAATCGGATCGGATCGATTGAAGTTGACGAATGATCGATAGTGACCGAAGATCCGCTCAAAGAAAAGATCCGGAACACTGGTAAGAAGGGGTGGGACACCGCTATCGCAACTGCCGTGGCGTAAGCAAAGGGCTCTTTGTCGGGGCCAGTTTTTTTTACAGTTGTGCAGTTAGAAAGAAAATCACTTCCAGCGTTCTATGCAAGTTGACGTCATTCCTGACACAATATGGCGAACTCACCAGGCATATCCACGCCTTGTTAGCTTGTTTACCCCACTTCGTTACCCTGGTTTGGTGTAACAGTGTACAAAGTTAACTAATTAATATCTTGCTCAGTTAAACCTTCATTATGACCGCACTTCCTGTTAATGATTTTATTATTCTTTCCGCAGATGTCAAGAAATCGTTGCTGGATGCGTCCGTTTCACGGAATCGATGAACTCGAGCGAGTGCTGCAGAAGATATTTTGGGGACCAAGTACAGTTAAATCGGTTCGGAGCCTGTGTTACTACGCACAATCAGCCTGATCTAGAGGAATACCTACCGTCACAGGCAACGGGTCTCATTCTGTATATTAAAACCAACACTGATCGTATGGGTAAATTTTATTTTAAAAATGTAACGATTACTTTTTCTCCCCCAAACAAAAAAAATGATTGTTTCGAACGCAGAGTTTGACCCTACGATCATTGCCCCGTCGACTGGGATGAAAAGGGGTGTAGTATTTGCCGTAGAAGACAGATTTACGCATACCTATTCAGCGTTGTCTTATAAAGGACTTAACGTTGCTCCGGGGTATTGGGCAACTATTCCAATATCTTTACACATAGTAATCGACAACAATAGATTACACCAAAAGAGCCATTACTACTTCGAGTTTTAACATTGCTTCGTCAGGTCGATAACCAAGATCTACGTGGCGCTTTATTGGCTCCTTATAGCTGTATAGACAAACACCATGGCGAATCTCTAAAACTCGCACCCGGATTTAATTCGTACAGTAAGTTGAACTGTAAAATGGCGACCATTCAACGATACGTCGAGGAAGAGTTGAACTGCTCTGCCATATCCATTCCAACAAAGAGTATTTAGGATCAAATCATATTTTGGAAAGCAAACTAAGGGTCTAATGTTCTAGGTACGTTACCAATGTGCTATCCATCCCAAATAATTAATTTCTTTACCATTGAAAAACTTCAGCTGCTACGAAATTATGAACGAGACCGTAAGTCCACATAAACTGTCTTCTGCTTCGAAGGCTTCAAGTTGCATATTCTTTTTAGTATGTCTTATCGACTGTGTCGAGTACAATTACATGGCTAAGATTAGTACGGCCAAAATCACGTTGGCTACACACCATTCTAACTTCGGTTGGGACGAGAATTCTCTTGTAGGATTACATTTTTATTTCCCCTCATTTACATACACTTTCACCAAGAATCACCCAGAAAGTGTACTCAAATGGCTTGGTAAACAAAATCAGTTAATACCCGCACAAATTCACCTACTTCTAATATCTTCCCTTACTATGTATGAAAAGCTGACGTAGGTGGTAACATGGGTCTTTATATGGGAGCGAGCCTGGTAACTGTAGTGGAAGTCCTTTTTTTCTTCGTCCGCTGCCTAGTGCGTGCCTCTCGTTCGTGGCTGGGAACGCATCGTGCTATAGGCGACACCGGAATAGATGTAACGAGCGCCAAACGTTAAAGACAAGTCACCAATCTGTCACTCAAGAGGCCCCTCTTTACGGTCTTACGTATCCTCATCTCGTTTAGTGACTATTACCTGCCCGGAAACATCGATCGCTAATCAGACATCGTTCTATCTCCTATGTGTCACACTTTGTCCGCTTGCTTTCTTCACAAATGAAAAGAAACCAAACTGCTCTAGAGTATTCAGCTGATGATGCCCATTGACCAGGAGATGAAAGTGGAGCTACTGTCCGCCATTCTTCTGTATAGTCAATTAATTTATAGACCATACTTTGTCCTTTCTAATAACTGGATTTCATCATTTTCATACTTATAAAAAGCTAACCAATCATATCGACGGACTACTGTACTCACGGACGTACACTAGTCCGTCGATATGATTCATTCCATTTGTACGGATTTGATTGGTTACCATTGCACAAAGAAGTTTGTTGAAGGAATAAAAAAAAGTCTGCTCGGCTGTTAGCAAATTCGCTCAGGACGCCAAAGCAACCGTAATAAATTCAACCGGTTAAGTGCAACGGCAATTACATGTAAACATCATTAATCCGTGCACACTGGAAAATGGCTTGCGTATCTTAAAAAACTTTCATCCAGAAATTCATGTCATTATAAGAGTGAAAGTGGTACCAATGGATTTGGTTGATTATAATCTGATATGAATGCTTGAGTGATATCTACGAATTTCTGACCATTTGTATATATGTTTGTTTAGTTGACTGCACATGTGTCAAATGCTATCCAAAGAAATTATATCTGCTTTATACAACGCGTTACGGGCAACGAGCTAAGCCCATGCCGTACTTTAAATAAAAAGGAAACTAAATAAATAATTACAAAGTTATAACGAGAAAACACATTGACGCAGAGGACTCAACACTGTGGACTGCAAGTTGAACGCAGTCGTGCATTTTGAGGGGTGGACAGAGGGAAGGAGAACAAAGAAACTGTATTTCAAAGAAACTATCAATGAAATTTGCTATATGCACTCGCAAACCCAGTGACCCCAATCCCCTCGTAAGTTTTAAACATGGTTTTTCCGAAATGCTTAGGAGGGACGAGCTGCGGCGCATGTAAACAGCTGACGTAAGCGCCGGTAAAGTTCAGTTGCACTGCGTTTTCCGGAAGGTTTTAGATAACGACGCATCTTGCCGAAGGCAACCCCATATGACCGGCGCCAATCGATAAATAGGGGAGGTAAGCGAGGAGTGAGGATCTATCAGGCAGGACTGGCAAGCGTCACCCTCCCTCCCTTTCCAAGAGTTCAAGCTGGTAAGGCCAAGGCGTCGTCGCCGCCGACATCTTGGATTGGACAACAATTGTACGGTAGTAGGGTTGGGAACTTACGTTCCCGAAACTAACCTCAAGTTGTATATCAGAGTGCTTGACACCGATCTAGACATTCCACGCAGTCCATCAGAATGCAGTGAAATTTCCGAAACATTCAGAGAACAAGTCTAGTGTGGGATTCACAGAATTACTGTTCAGGCACACAATTTTACAGCAAAATTCCGAAATCCGTACGAGTAAGTAGTAGTTTTTCAACGCATTCTCTAAGGTGTGTGATAGACGACAATGTTCCCGTGATTTTTATATGAGCGTAAATGCTGACCAATGTGAGAATTACGTGCAAGTTAGGTGTTAGATTGGTCGTCTCATTCCTATGTTAACTCGCTTTCTTAAAAATTAGCTCCGTTTCTTGACTGCATCTAAACCTTCCCGCCCCCATAACGTACTTCACACGAAACTTATACCTGAAGCTAGAAAACATAATCTCACACGTTTTTTTTACTTTTACTTTTTTTAATTTTTCAAGTACGACAAATATGTTTTCAACGCCTCTGTAAGGAAGATAACACAAGGCACTGCACTTGACTACTTGAAACATTGCAAGCATGGGGAGCATCTGTTCATCAGCCCAATCCAACAAAGACCACGACAGCATCTCCAATTCAGAAAGGTAACCATGGCAGGCTTCGCTTAGACTGTTGCACGTTAGCACTGTAGGGATTCTTTTTCTCCTGTGACGTTCGGTTTATATCATGCAGTTCTCCGTGCTATCGGGGACGTCACCAAGGCCGGAAACAATCCGACGGTCGCGGTCCCCCTGCCAACCAACGCAATGGCGGGATCATTACCGATGAAGATTCCACCAATTCTGTGCACCATGGAAAGAACCGTCCAGACGAATCCTTTGCGTCAGGTAGAAAGAAAAGAAGACACTTGTCAAAACCTTTTCTTTCTCCAACGAATTCAAGCCATGCAACTTCTCTTTCATACGCCAGTCGAATCAGAGCCAGTTGGTGGTCCAAATCAACCCACGAATCAAGTCAATGAAGAAGTGATCGTACCCGGTGCCCTCTTGCGTGTACCTGATTGCGTCAAGGGCTGGTTAGCTGGTCAGATCAATCCAAGCAACCGCCCTCTTGAGCGAGGGTCAACGATCGCATTATATATCGCTAGTGCGAATCCTCGAGGTAATGTCATGAATATAAAGAGGGTGGCTTCGTGGTGGTAATTTCAAGTTGTGTGTACCCCAACTTTACAGAGACCGCGAGAGAAAGGCAAATCCTTCGCGACCAACTCGTGCCGGTCTTGACTCAACACGCAGCGAAACGAGGTTTCGTGGTACACTTAGTGGATCTGCGTTGCGACACGGATTCGCTGACGGCGGATGCCACTCTGTCGCAGAACTGTTTAAGCGAGTTGGGCCGGCAACTAGAATCTGCACACGTGATCCCTATGCTCATTTTCACAGAAGACCTGGGAAAGCCCATCTTGCCCCAGAGCATTGAAGCTCAAGATTTCTTGGGTGCTTTGGCGCAACTGTCCAAACACGAAGAAGACCGACAACTGCTAGAACAATCCTACGCTATCGATGACCACGCACAGCCCCCTTGCTACCGGCTCCGATGCCGAACAGTATAAACACTAATTACCTTGTCTTGCTTGGAACGCAATTTAACTTTCTAACACGAAACCTGATACTCCACAGGGAGCAAGCGAAGCCGTATGGAGCAGCACCCAACTGCATTTGCTCAACGTCCTCCTTTCTGTCTTCCCCAATGAGCTCCGAGATACGTATCTGACGACTCTTCTCGAACAGGCAAAAAAACTCTCTTTTTTCCTGCTTTTCTTGATAGGAAGCTGGTGACCCGACTTTTAATTATTCCTAACTTTTAGGAAGTACATAATTCAGTATGTATGAGCCAGGAACTGGCTAACCGATGCATTTGGGTCCAAAGGCCAAAGGTCAACGAATACTCATTGGATAGTGTGAGTAGTGCTGAACAGAAGCGGAGGGCGAAGGCATTGCATAACGAACTCAAGGTAAAATTCAATTAAATGTGGCTTGCATATGTACAGTAAAATCTCGCTATAATGAAACCTGGCAATAACGACATATCGGCTGTTGTATACGAGGTCGAAGACCGTACCCGTAGGTAAATCTACAAGAAAAGCGTCTTGTATAATTAATTCGCATATAAAAGGAATTCTGTTATACCGCCAAATAATTGGGGAACCCTTTGGCTATCTAGGGGCACTATTTATTCGTTATTCGTCAAAATACAAAAATTAAGCACGTTGAGAACACTGTCACCATGGTCATTACAGCCCGAGCTTACGTTCGGAGCAGTCCTCCAGATCTTTCGAGAAAAGACCCGGCGTAGTACCATAAAATGAGAAGTATCGAATGTATATTTTTTGGAGGGGAAGTTACCGATCAAAATTGGGCCATCGTGGCCATATTTTGAAAATCCCAAGTCTTTTCTATCCAATGCTTGAAACTTCACGATTCTTTGTACAAATAATGTTAAAAGGATTAATAATGTATAGTAATACCTCTATGTAATACTATTACAATTGCTTAATTGTTTAATTTTATGTAATAAAATACCTTAATCATATTTAACAGATATGTAATAATTATAGGCAGCCCGTATTAGACCTTGCGAAGTTTTACAGTCCCCTTATGGCTTATAAGAGTGTATATTGACAATTTTTATTAGCGAAACGCCTGTACAAATGATTTATTTTAATTTTTAATTTTTAAAAAATAGCTTTGGCATTCATACGGAGGAATTTGAAGAGTTACCTTCCTGATTTAGACCGAACTTATTGTTAGTGTGATTCGTTGCTGTTCATTGTAAGTAATATGTATGTTTAGTTTTCAATTTACTTTTTTCAAGCGTAATAGTACTTAAGTTTAGTTTTCAATTTACTGTTGTTAAACGTAATAGTATTTAAGTTTAGTGTTCCATAAAATGATTGGATCTTTGATCGGAATCTTTTCCGACCCGTATCTATTATTTAGAAGTTTTTCAATATATGATCAG
The DNA here is from genome assembly GCA_020615345.1 of Triops cancriformis. Lineage (NCBI taxonomy): Eukaryota > Metazoa > Arthropoda > Branchiopoda > Notostraca > Triopsidae > Triops > Triops cancriformis. Next base: position 14,628 of record JAHZNP010000265.1, read on the forward strand.
ATACAGAATTTGACTATGATCGAAAGTGATCGAAGGGTGGAAAATAAATAATCCAGAACACTTGTTCAGGTAACATGAGATGCTGGGTCAGCGAATTCGCACGGTCCTTTCCCGGTTACTTAGCAAGCGTGGAGCTGACATTGTAGTAACGTTATATCAACATATTGCTTCAGCACAAATACTTTTTCCTAATTTACTTAAGATAAACTAAATGCACTAAGTTGTAAAACAGGCACAAAGAAAAATGCAGCGCAGAAGGCATTGACAGAACATTTTCTTTTCCCACAAGGCCTTCATCAGTAAAGTGTAGCATTTCGTAAGTTGGACATAAGAATGGAAAAATATTTCAAAGAAGAGCTGTTTATTATGATCTAGACTGTTACATCTATGAAAGGTTAAACAAGCCTCAACCAGCTAAAGGAAAGTATAATTGTTCAAGCTTATTGTATTGTGGACGCCAGCTTAGCTGATGGAACACCGAGCTGTTAACAGACAGATGAGAACAGATTTTACTATTAGGCACCAGAGGCAAATTTGGGATGTACCGAACTTCGGATATACTGCACAGTTTGAGGTCCCAAGAAGGCGCTTATTGCGACATCTTACTGTATATGATAATGGTCGAGAGACTCATCTGCATTCTAATGTTAAACGTTCACAGTCACTACTAAAGGAATCCAATATCTATTCGCGCGATGAAGAAACGAGTACCAACACTTTTGCTGAAGATTTGGCAGCAATTATAACTCCCATCATGAATGGAATAATAGACGAAGCTGAAATACGAGTATGTAGTGCAGATGACGTGACAGACTAGTTTAAGGTTGCCTTTTCCATGCGACAGGACCCGTTACGGAATGTGACTTCAGTACCAAGACGGATACTGGAAGAAATTTCGCAGCACATATCTTTCGGTCAGAAAGCAGTACTAAGTTCCATTAATCGCGAAACGTCCCTGGAATCAACCAAGAGGTAAACTGTAATTTGTACTCGTAGTCGTACGACAACCTAACGTCTAAGTTCCATCTTAGGTACATCATGGCGTCTGATCCGTATCCTATGGTTGTCTATGGGCCGCGAGGTAGCGGCAAAACCACTTTAATGGCCCGAACCGCCCAGTTTTGTTCTTCGTGGTTGCCGAAATCATGCGTGTTGCTACGGTTCGTTGGCCTTACTCCAGATAGTGTTAGCACGGCTTGCTTACTGCAAAGCATTTCTACGCAGTGCTCCCTGTACTTGACCGGACGAGTCCCACAAGTCCCTCATGTACACGCTTTTTGTTAAATATTTTTAATGCATTCAAAAAGCACTATAAAGCAGCTTCATTCAGGAAATAACAAACTTTCCTTGCAGAACGTGGCAAGTTACCAAGCAGTTCTCAGTCAATTGTTGACCGAAACAAACCACAACACTACGATCGTCATTCTAGTAGACGGTTTGGACCAATTGTCGGACGAAAGTACGGAGAATTTGTGGACCTGGGTGCCACAGCAACTAGCTAATAATCTGCGGCTTGTTGTAACCGTCAGTGAAAGTTCGCCTCATATGTCTGCACTGCAAACCCATCTCCCATACTATCATGCGTATTACCAGGTTTTCATAAAGGCAGAAAAACAAGGGTAGTTTCTGATGCGTTTTATGTAAACTCCTTACAGCTAGAGAGTTTGGAAAAAGCTGAAGCCCAGAGCTTAATGTTGTCATGTATGGTTCAACAAAGCCATGGAGCAGTACCTGAAAGCTTGCTAGCCAGTAGCATAATTAATGAGTGTCGACTTCCACTATCAGTGAAGGTGTATTTTACTATATTTTTTACGCCACAGAAGTGTAATAGTGATTATTAGCTTTTTACTTGGCGAGCAACGCAACGTTCGAGTTGGTCGAATTGTGGTATGGAAGATTGCGACGCCACCGAAGCCGAAACCTTAGGCTTGGACTCGGTTCATGCCCCTTCAGCTGCAAGTTTATTACAAGCTGTGCTGAATGACTTGGAAATGCAGCTGGGAGAAAACGTTACACGGAGAACTTTAGTGTTGTTTAGTGCGACGCGTTTCGGAGTAGCTGACAATGAAATGACAGACGTATTACGAAAAGCAGAACTAGGTATGCTATGAAAAGATATTAAACTTAAAACAAGAATATCAAACCAACACTCCTCATTCTAGCCAAATGACAGTGGGTAAACACAAGTGTTCTCATCAACGTGACTGCTGTGTGTTAGGGTACTTTTCTGTTATAACTTCACCTGAGTTGCCCGTTTTGACTTATTTTAACTTATGTAACAAATTTAACACTTGAGTACAGCTTTTACGTTATCCAAGCGCACGTGAAAAAAAATCAGGGAGGGGTGGGGGAGGAACAGTAATGTTCTGGATTACGAAGCATACGCTAGAACTGCCCATGAGCGCCACATGCACACAAGTGGTTAGTTAGAATTGGTCCGTTTGCTTAAAGCTTCAGCGCGCATAACCCTCCTACACGGAAATTGAATGTTTAATGTTTCAAGCGATTTCGCAAAAAGTTCACAACATTTCATAATGAATTCTCGACAGGCAGCTGTGAATCGAAATTTCTCGCGCACATTACCGAGAAGCTTTTTGGAGAACATTTAGTACATTTGTAACAAGCGAGGTTTAACTTACTTTTTTTGAGGAAACGATTGTCATAATCAGGCCTCCGTGTACACTAACGCATCTTTTAACTAACTTATATGCGAAAAGAGAATTCAAAGCCGACTGCAAGTTGTGGAGTAATTATGAATAAGTGTACACATTTTCGCGGGTGACACTTTCAAAGCTAGTAATCGCGTTTGAAGCAGTTTGCACATAAAATGTTTCAGTGGCTCTAGTGTAGCACGAGGTCCAGTTCTTAGACATTGCATTTGCCCCGAGTAATTTAATTTGTAGTGGCTTGTTACACATTTACAAAGTAATTTTTCTAAGACATCTCAAAGACGGAGACTAGATATTATAATCCAAACCGGTACCATTAAGAGCATATGAGAGTAGAATAAAAACAACAAATACTCTATAATACTGTGGACACCTTCCGTTGGATACTAATGTTTTACATTTATTTTGTCAGATTTACCCGCTTGTAGACAGCTTTTAAACTGCCTGGCCCCATTTATTCGACGAAAGCTCGTTGGTGGGATTTCGCTTTCTTCCTGGAAAGATATTTCAGTGCGAGAAAGTATACAAGCTCGTTATGGTACCAACGATTTGAAAACGTGGTGTCATTCCTTATGGCTGGAGTACTACCAAGTAACCACAGCCGGGCACGTAGCTGTTGTACGTAACTAACCTTTACGAGATTTTTATTTTTAAAGAACCAGTTAAATGTCCTGAAACAAAACCTAGCGGAATTCTACAAAGCCATAGGAGAACTCCATCCCAGTATCCGCCTTTACCGTCGAATGTTCGATGAGATACCCTATCACATAATGCAGCTCGGCCAAGACTCCCAGTCGCTCTTTCAATTCGAGTGGATATTCGCCAAAGCCATTTGCTCCGGTTTCCACCAAGTACGGTTGTATGCTGTAATGCACATAAGCGTAACATGTCGTCTACTTTGTAAAAGGTATTGGAGGATCTTACGGCCTTGTCCTACTACAACGTAGAACTTAAAGAGTGTGCAGAAGTCCTAGTGCAAAAGTTAGCGCCAGCCACGTTTGCATTGACGTTCGATGCTCGCCAGATCTGCATCCAGTTCGTTGAGAAACTTGGAGCTGAAGTGGATGATTCGTTACAAGCCCAGACTCAACAAACACTTCGCAATCTGTACGAAGCGGCACTCAAACCGCCCATCTCTTCCATGATCCCTCGCTGCGAGGTTTCTGCAGGTCAAAACATGGGACAAGTGTTCTATGACGAAATCTACCGCGTACCGGATAACGACTCCGTGGTTCTTGTTTTGTCTACGAGCAACAGCGAAGTCAGTGTGCGAGAATGGGGTCAAGCGAGACGAATTCGGACATTAACGGGATTAAATCAGCCCTTCAGACTTTTGCCTATGACTGACAGCCGGTGTTTGATACTGTGTGGCAGAAAACTCGAGTTATACAATCTGGACACCGGAGCCGAGCTCTTGAAGCTCAAGGGAATTATGAACCAAAAATTACCCCTCTTCGGTCCCCATGACAGCCATCACGTAGTCACCTTGGCTCGCAACCGCATGTACGTTAACTTAATTAACGTCGAAAACGGAGACTGTGTGACGACATTCAAAGTGGGTGAAGATCGATTCCTCAACTCACTTCTCGTCTCGCAAAATGGTCGAATCCTTGTCTGTGGCGATGAAACGCGCAAACCTTGCTCCTTGCTGGTCTGGGATCTTGGTGCTCGTAAACTATTGTACGATTTAAGAATGCCACATCACGAATTCCAAACCAATCTCAGTACCGTCACCAAAGATGGCAACTATGTCTGCTGTGGATGCAAGGTACTGTATAATGCGTATTACCTACTTACCACCTGTTACCTTATTCACCGTCTTCACCAGGAGGTGGAGTCTTTTGACCCCAATTTTATTGTTGTCTACGATTTACAAAATGGAACTTTATTTCGCAAGTGGAAGACCGGCATTAATACTGTTGCATTGGCTATGGCGTGCCAGTACACTTGCGTTGTGTGTAGTCTTGAGGACTCAACAGTCGTCGTCTGGAATCTCATTACGGGTATGTCGCTTCACGAAGTCCTTAACAGTTCTGTCAACACATGGCTTGCTTCCCTCCACACTCAAAGGAATGTATTTTTTTTTAGGTAATTGTCGGTGCAGCTTGACAGGCCACACTGCTCCTGCTGATATTTTATGTTTGGACGGTAGTGGTCGTTTCTTGTTGTCAAGAGATTCCAAATGTGTCGATCCTACTATAAGACTGTGGGATTTGGAAATTGGTATTGATAATTATTTAATACTTCTGAACTTAACCGACTAAATCTAATTCAATGTTTAAAGGCCAATGTTTAGTGTCATATACTCCCGATTGGCCTATTACAGCCTGTCAAATTTCCGAGAACGGGTCTTCGGTGATGTTGGCACTGAAAGGGTGCGAAGATTTGTTAACGTACCAGTTTACGGGCGAAAAGTTTCCAGTAGAGATCTCCTACGGTGCACCTGAAAATCTTGGAGCTGTTTTCGACGTAAGCAATCGTCATGCTACCATAGAGCCCAGCACTTAAAAAAGGCCTCAAGTACAGCGGCGAAAAGAAAGACATTTATGCTACTGGAAATTCCTGTCTACTACGGATAATATTGTGCTTAATAAAATGTTAGCAGTTACAAAGAAAAACGGTTAAAAAGCTTTACTACACTAACATAACTTAAAAATAAGACAAAAATAGGAGCAAAAAAGAACTTAGAGAGGGAACACATAAAACTGGCAGTGAGTGAATCCATCCTTTCACCAATAACAAAATGAAAAAAACATTGCGTGACATAAGATACAAAGTGCAGACATTGTTACATTAAAACATTTCTAAATCAAAGATCGCCAAGGTATGCGTCAAATTACTTGCGCACACGGTCTGAGTGACCCCAAACTGCTAGAACAAACTGTTCAATATCTCCCTCATTGGACCCACGGACAATTTTGAAGTAACCGTCTTCACCAAATGTGTTACCCCATGAATTTGCGACCAGCTACGCATGACAAATGAAAATTTATAGTAATCAAGGATCAGCTCGACTTGTATCTTATATTTTCTTACCCAGTATTTGACAGGGTAACCATGGTGGTATTCTTCACCCCATCCTAAAATTCGCACAGAATGGTATCCAGTGCGAGTCGTTGGGCTCAAGTTGGAATACTGGTAAACTCCGCTTCGGTACATAAAGAAGTCGGGATGGACACGCATGGTTGCTGTAAAGGGTAATGCAAACAATGAAGAGATTTAAACCTTTGCTGTTACGCGTCACGTTAAATCCATAGGTAAGCAAAAAGTAAGGGTAGACAAAAATGCTCAGGCTTTTGTACCTTGAACAGGACCCCGGGTATAAATCTCATTCATGATGTCTTCTTCTTTGGGAGCTACACGGTACGCAGGCGGAGTTTTAAATAGATCTTTACGAGGAGTGCGGCCAAAGGGGTCGTTAGGACTCTGGTTGGGTAACACGCAGCGCATGGTAAGCAGGCTGGCCCGTCGAGGAACGCGACATCCGTCTACAACGCCCGTAGAGCCACTTGTATACTGGTAGCATTCTTCGTTAACCACGCTAGGTTCGAATGGACACAGAACATGGGAATTAGCATACGTTGTATCTTTCATTTTTGGAAGCCGCCTCTCTACCCTATGCGTCGCATGTGGTTCCAGGCCCGATCTAAATGCCCTCCATTACAGCCTTGCTGGCCGCGATTGTTGCAGGAGATTAGGTTCTGTGCCGAGAGAGAGTAGACATCACGACCTTTGGTCTGAAGGGCTAAGCGATCTGCAGCTACAGCCACGGTCGAAAAAGCCCACGAAGACGCACACCTAATATGCAAATAATAGGATTGAAAGTGAGGCAATAAAGTTTAAAAACTGACAAGTAATCAGTCGTAGAATCTAGCAACGTAATATAGTATATTCAGCGCATGCCTATACTGTCAAAATTCTTTTTTCCGAAAAAAGAAAGAAAAGCTACCAGTCAATCTTAATATGACAGCTTAGCACGATTTTCTGTCGCAATCGACACGAGGATTTTACATAAATACTCACCATCCTTGATCGCGGACATCTTGAATGTGTCCTGGCCATTGTTGTCGTGCGTCAAAATTACGCGGCAAACGTGAAGCATCGTAACGTTGCTTAATGGGGTGCATAGCAGCAACCTAATGGGGGAACAGACGATAGGTTAGCGCTTTCCCATCTCACCCAAAAATGTCGGTTAACAGTAATCTGTGCGTTTCTTACGTAACGCTCTGGTTCCAAGGTTCCCGTGCGCATAAGTCCGTCGACAAGCTTACGTCCCCAGAATTCAGTGTAATTCGAAGCTCTCCATGTGAGGCGTCTATTATTTACATTCTCAATGACATCCGGCTGAATAAGGCACAAATCTTGGGTGCAAAACAATTCGTTGCTGCCAAAGGACCCTGGCACTTGTCTACATTCACTATAAATAGAGAGAGAAAGCGCTTACTTAGCCTACCCCGTACGGGATCCTAGAAGGTGTACTTAAAAACTCGACAGAATACAAAGGGAAAATTACCATACCAGGTGTTGCAGTTAATTTTGATGCTCTGACCATAGCCAACGTACTGCCCATTGTGGAAGCAACCTACCAATCAAGCCACAATGCGTCACTTACCAAAGAAAGTATTGTATAAATAGAAAATAGGTGGATTTCATTACTAGTAACATTGGCTGGCGGTGAAGGTGTAACGCCCAAACAGACCGGCCTGCAATCAACGAGAGGTTTAACATTAGTTACGCTGAAGAGGATGTTTATTACACGCCTTCCTCAGTTTACGCGACCGTACGGGGTAAATGATTTTTTTCAAGCTGAAAACGTATAAATCGAGGGCAGTTTAATGTAATTTGAGTTGCTCTACACATTGAAGTACTTTCAGATAACCATCCTTGAATTACTTCTGTCAGATTTATGAGTTAATAATCTTGAATTTGGAACATACTAAAAGAAGTGGTTTAAAATTTAAAATGACATAGCGTCACCTTACAAATCGGTGGTTTGATAACTGTCTGCCATTGGACTTTTCTAACCTATTTAGCCCCATCGAGATGTGTTTGCATAGAAAACGAGACAGATTGGGTACGCAACTTAATATGCGCATCTCTAATGGGCACTGAAAGCGACTTATGATAAATTGCTTGAACTGAGGCCGCATAAACTTTGAAAAGTCTGTGTATCCGAATTTCACGGAACCATACCAATAATCTGGGCAGCAGTCAGGATTATCTCGTCGTTCGCAAAAGTCATCGCAATAGCACATGGTACCCAATATGGGTACCGCACACGAATCGATTCTTCCGGGACAGCATTGTCCTCCACCGTATCGCGTGGCACAGTAAGGTCCCGGCAAATCCACAAAATCATGTGGCCCAACAGCTTCGGTGAAGGATATTCCTAGTCCTAAAAAGGACACGAGAAGTATCCAACAGCGATGGCACTTCATGGCCGCAAGAGGAGGCCGCTTTCTGAATACCTATGCCAAGCAAAGTTTTTTATCCACCTGTTCCGATAAGTTCTATTGATGAGACGATGGTTATGAATACGAAACAAGCCAATTCTAGGTGTGGGGCCCGGAACCTCTGACCTCACCGAGATTTTGTATCATAACGAATCGAGTCATGTCACACAAGCGTATTTTTTGTGCGTACAGGAACCATCCCAGCTGTACCTTCCTTGATTCAATACAAGCGTAATTACTGTCTAGACTTCAAGTCGCTCCCGCTTGCTCTCCCAAGGTGGTTGCAATCTAACTCTTACGCGCTTAACAAGTGATTTGATGATGGATCAGGACAAGATGACTTTTTTTAGCGTCCGATAAAGCACTTGACGTCATATCCGGGGTTTTGAACACTTTTTCTTACAAGCTAATCTAAAACAGAAAGAACTTGGACTTGCTTTTTGGTGGGCAAATATTGACTAGCAACACCAGGCAGATAAACTTTAAATCCCACAGACAATTTTGTCTCGGAATGTATAATGGGGGCTCATTAATCCGCAACTAAAGCTTGGAATGTTATCTAAGTCTTTTCATCTTTTTTAATTGGTGTATTGTTTACTAGCTGGGCTATCATTTTAGTACTACCGGCCCTTAACCTTCAGCTATGTTTGAACGTGTAAGGTTACTAAGAAAGCTGACGCCACGTACGGAACCAATCTTACGAATTGGTCTTTATCTTAGTTCAAAACCTGAGAGATGTAAGAATTACGACCCACACTTAAGGAAGCTCCGGTCTGCTCCTCCCATTTCAGATATTCGATATCAGACTGTGATAAGTTAAGTTTAAGTCGGCACGCACTCTCTCATAGCTCTGAGCCATAGATAATATTTTCGAGTACTCTCTGTTTTGTAGTGAGCAACTATCTTAGCAATCATTAACTTTACAGCTGTACTCTTCACATTGCAGCACTTGAATTAATTCCAAGATAAAATCCGAGCTTTGATCCACTTCCCGTTTCTTTTTAAACAGTTTCGCTGTTCTAAGAAAACGCGTACCATCGAAATATTTTTCCACCACTTGTGATAAATAAAAAATTTCAAAAAATTGAAGTAAATAGAAAATTAGATCACGTCTTTTGTAGATTAGTCACTAAAGTTGAGGTATTCGACGATAAACTCGAACAGAACTGTAGTTGGAACTGTTTCCGTGCAACGACTTGGAAAGAAATCCTACCTGCGGTCACTTGATCCAAACACAAGCTTGTCCGGTTGCCAATCTCGACTGAAACCGAGAAGCCAGTACGAGGAACGTTTATAAGATGAGCCCCATAGGACAGCCACAAAATTTGCATGTGGAGCGGAATTCTACACGCTATAAAAACGCCGTAGGTGCGGGGATCTACCGCATATATCTCGTTAAGCTACTCGTTTTATAAAATACATGAGCAATAAAGTTAATTCCCATTAACGACAAGGGCAACCTACAATCAAGAGCAAGAAGCAATGAGTAATGAACTACACAATTGTAATGGTCGCTTTAATGTGCTCTAATGACGTGTTTCCTGGCTGACGCGCAACCACAAATAACACAACGTTCTCCTTGACTTTGCTTTCATTGGAATTTAACCTCGTGTAATTCCTGATCGGTTCATATTTCTAATATCACATTGCCCATAACAAGAACGTGGTCACCTGGCCTAGCTTAAATTTGAAGCGTAATCAATTTACGGTCATGACTACCAAACCTTGGCTATGTATGGCGTCGTACAGTTACATTTTGCGATCCTCACATCCTCGGTAAATACAAAACTATTCAGAGAGCTTGCATTCCATTTCCTAATAGCTGACTACGGTAAAAAAAATAAAGTAAATGAACACAACGTGGATAAGCTTTTTCATAGCGTTCCTTGTTTTATCTTGTGAAAATAAATAGAACTAGGTAAAGCTTGTGGTTTACCATTGTCGTTCGTTTACGTTATAAAGGACGATTTGCCAACCACGAATAACCGCTAAGGATCTAAACTATCTATTTCTTTCCCTGTTTTCTGGCACCTGGAACCGAAATCCCTGCGCATTTTACCTCTCGTTCTTCACATCTTGGGCCAAGGTTCCACATAACTGATAGTTACAGAAAATACTAGGATATTTAAAAATAAATAAAAAGAATAAGGCAGCGCTATTATATACTGGCTCCAGATGCTTGTTCATTCAGCATTCATCGCCACGGAGGTTACCCGGAATCTTTCGTTTACAAACACAGTCTATCAACATCAGTTCGGGGGGTCTGGTTCGCGAGAATTTTCGGCAAAAAAAGCAAAACAGGACTTTCTGAACTGTGCATATATGGTGACGCTTTAGGAGCCTTCAGCGGATTTTCCCAGACAAGACTAATAGATTACACTGTGTAAATGTTGAAAAACATGCTCGGAGTTTAAACACTGGTCTGTAATTTTCTCCAAATAAAAAACATGTATTTCGACAACGAGAAAAATGGACAAGTCGGTGGGGTATGACTTCGTCACTGAAGACAGGTTGCTGCGTACTGACTTAAATAATGGGTGTAGTAAAAAGTTTCTATGTACTGCCGCTGGGTTTTGATCCAGGCTAGATAATTATGATGATAATCAGCGTACTGTTGACAGTTTGGACGACACACAGAAAAACTATTTGTGGGAGTTGATTGATAAGATGAAGCTCGAGGTGCCTGATACTGGTCAGATTGCGTAGGTGTAGATGGAATTCGAGCAGCCTCATATCCTTCTGTACACTCTTCGGAAGTTGCACTGATCTCGCGGCGAGATTTCCTCACGGGCGCGAATTTGGAAGCCAAAGGTTCCGTCGATGATGATAATATATCGTTGTTCCCAAGCGTGCATTGCACGCTTTTGATCAATGAGTCGGGCTGTTGGACGTGAGCAGGAAAATCATTTGCGGGTGTCGCATTTAATCTTTTCTCGCTTTGCGTGTCATCACTGATCAAAATGTTTTCGAGGGAAAGAGACGAAGCTTCCGATAAACTTGACGACGGTACCGGGGACAAAGATGGAATACTGTTCAGGCTAATGACATCGGCTTCCTTTGACTCCGAGTGCGATGTTGGTTTGACGCCAACTAAAGATTCCAAATCATCCCACAGCGCGAAAACGTCCGTGTCAACCATGTCAGGTGCGTCTCCGCCTTGGCCTTCACTACCGTCAGAGGTAATTGGTGCTTTTGGGCCATCTTTGTGGTCTTGCGCTTCTTGAAGCCCGCGCTTAAGTGTCTTGGAAGTACTCCATGGCAAGCAGCGAATCGGAGCGTTGGTGTCCCGTGCCACTTTTTTTAGTTCTTCCAACTCCGTGCCTTGACTGGCTAGGGTAATGGCTATGCCTAATGAGCCAAATCGGCCTGCCCGCCCTATGCGGTGTAGATACGTGGCTTGGTCTCTTGGAACTTCTAAATTGACAACGAGATCGACATTGGGCGCGTCAATGCCCCGGGCGGCTAGATCTGTGGCTACCAAAATCCTAATTTCGTTTTCTTTAAGGCTCGACAAAGCTTGCAATCGCTTAGACTGATCTTGGCATGCACATAATGAAAGCGAAGGCCAGTTCTTGTTTAACAGCTGCGCTGCTAAGGTTTCTGCTCTGTTTTTGGGTGCGAAAGAACACAACACGTTAGTAAACACTTCTTTTTTTTAATAGAGGACTTCTTTGCTCTATAAAGTAATATTACACCCTACCTGGTTTGGTAGTTTGAAAAAACCAAACACTGTTGAAACTTGACACTTGACAATATGGAATGCAGCAATTCGAGTTTGTCTCTAGAGACTTTCTGAACTAATGGGTGATAGGCTACGCAGCAAACAAACTGGCGGATGCCAATTAATGACGGAGCTTCTCGTGCCAAGCGCACGTGGCGAGGTTTGCGCATGAATCGAGTTACCAGATTAGCCAAAGCTTCGGGGTATGTGGCCGACAACGCCAAAACTTGTTTGCTGGCTGGCAGTTTGCCATAGATCCAACTAAGAATAGAGGGCACCTGAGTCAGTCGCGCGCTTCAACCATTTACAGTAACTATACCAAACATTCCTTACCTAATATCTCTTATAAAACTGTCTTCCATCAGCTTATCTGCTTCGTCCAAAACAAACAAGCCCACGGAGCTGGTCTTTAACTGCCCTGACTTGATGAGCTGCTTAATCCTGCCGGGTGTTCCAACCGCAACGTGACACTTTTGACTTTTAACTTGGTCAGCGGCGACTGATAAACCGCCAATAAATAACTGAACCTTTAAACCTAACAAGTACATTATTGTAAAAACTTTTACATGTATTTTGTATACGCTGAAATCACCGGGAATATGCTTTCCCATAAGCAGCAGTGTTTGAGCGTTCTGAGCAGCAATTTCTCTCGTGGGAGCAAGAATGATAGTCTGGTTGGTGTTTTTACTAATATCAAGCATTTCCAGCGTAACGACAGCGAAGACGCAGGTTTTGCCCGTCCCAGATTTGGCCTGAATCATAAGATCTATGAATAATGTTAAGGTAATGGTCAAATAAGTTGCTTGAACAAGTTACCTAGTCCAATTTTGCCCAACGGGATAGCACTGAACTGAATAGGAGAAGGTTTGAGGAAGCCTGCTTCTGTCAATCCTTGCAGAACTGCATCAGAAAGACCCAATTTATCGAACGTTACATCTGCATCTGTCTTGATGTCTTCAGTACGTTTTTTCGAACCAATCTGATGAGCCATCACGATATTCGAACTTGATGCTACCAATACAAACACTTGCAAGCGATGTGCTTTTCTTGACCGAGGAACTGCGAATCGCAGGGAGTATCCGTGTGTAGTAAGAAGGAGGGAGTATAGTAAGAAAAGCCATATTTTGTCCTTTTTCTGTATTTAAAATAAACAAAATATTCGAATACAATGCATTCTCAGCTTCGTAAACGACATAACGGATATAGATCTTGTCAAATGTAGAAGGGCAGGTGCTGGTGTTCGTGACGTCATACAAAACGCTTGCTGTCCGCTCATCAGTGGATGTGGATAGTAGTTGTCCAACTCAAGGCCTTAGGTTCCCTTTACGTGTACTGACGTATGAGGCACTCTGCAGTTGAGACCAAGTTGCGGTCATAGAGCTGCAACTTGCTCTTTTTGACGAGCGTAAACGCACTCTTTCATAATTTTCACGAGCACGCGTTCACAAGCCGAAACAAGCTCCTGCTCGTCCATTAAGTCTCCAATAACACACCTGAACGGATTAATGCATCCTATTGTATATTTAATACAGTTTTGGTTTTGAGAAGTTTTCACTAGTCTGGTTAACTACTGACCATTAGGTATAGCAAAAATTCCAAGAAAAATTCCGAGTTCTTCTTTCGAATGCAATTCATAACAGAAAGAAACTTTCAACATTTATAGCCCTCTGTTTCGTGTTCTGGTATTTCCCGATTTCCTAATCAGTTGTCTTGTAGTCATGGTGATACAAAATTGTATAATATATGAAGAAGTGTACAAGCTTTTCTTTAGCCCAGCGAATTGAGGTGTTTTCAGTCTTGGACAAGAATCAAAATCAAGTACCAAGTGCCAAGACAAGTAACACATTCCGACGACTGGCCAAAAAACGTTGATCGTGATAATCGCTCGTGATTGGGAAAAGTAAAAGTCCCATAGCGAAAAGAATGTTAAACAGCGCCCAATTACGGACTATTTCTTGAAGTAGTAGAAAATATCGGCATATTTGAACATTTTTTAAAAACTAAAATATTATTTAGAAAGAGATATATTTAATACATGTGTACAAAGATAAATTGTACTGTGCAAAGATAAATTGATAATACAAAATGAGGATAAATTGTACTGTACTGTACAAAGATAAATTGTTGGTTTTATTCTACAATATCAGTAACCTTGGCTGTAACAAATAGACACCATGGCTAACTTCATAGTCTGTTTAACTTCATACTGGCTGGTAGATCCCGAGCCCATGAAGTTAAGCGAGTATTGACTGTATTAGAAATGTATTAGAAGTGGGATCATTATATTTTTTCTTACGCTTCATGATGCTCACATCGCTACCTGTTATCGGTTCACGTAAAACTGGTTAGTGAGAGATGCTCATACAAACGAATAATCTGTGGATTCGCTATGGAGATTTTGCCCTCAACGAACGTTTTGTCACTAAAACTATCGAAGTCTAAATTTAATACAAGCCACAAAACGGCAGTATGTCACAAATTTTATTACTTTTCGCGACTTCTGCTTTGGCTTCCTTTCCTTATGACTACAGTGAGTTTACACGTATGACATAATACATCACTCGTTACGTCCACAAGCTAACTTCCTGCGAATGAAACGTTATGCCCGAAGTCGACATTTTCGTGCTTTTCGAGGTTGGCTACTTTAATAGGTAATTGGATCAAGTTCACGTGTGGACGTACGCTTTCTGTTTGCAAGAGAGTGGATTGCTTGGTGGAGTCCCCAGTCTTCAATAATTCATTGTTCCCTGAAAACGCTGATCCCAGGGAGACGACTCAGTGCAAAGCGCAGTCTATGCGCGTAACTATACCAGTATTGTTCCAAAGTTCACGAAGAGAGGCAGGTTACAAGCACAAGTATACTAATTGGAGTAGTTAAGAACGGCGTCTAAATGGTAATAAAGAGAAAAAAGTGCCCCCTATTGTGCAGTGAAAGTTCGCTTCTAAATATTACCGATTTCATATCCTATCTTTAGGGCGAAGATGTCAGCAAAACGGCGCAAAATTTTTCACGGCTCATGTTCAATTGGAAGGCCTCCTTATACAAGTTGATATTCCGAGAACTGTCAGTCTTTCTGTGTTGTTTCTGGCTTATTAGTCTGATTTACCAATTAGCCCTGAACCCTTCTCAGAAAAGGTCAGTTTTCACTTGCTCTTTCGCATTTTTATAACACAGATCTTTATAGGACATTTGAGAAGCTGTCAAACTACTTCGACCACTTCAGTGAACAAATCCCAGTTACCTTTATTCTCGGCTTCTACGTTACTATCGGAATGTCTCGATGGTGGACTCTTTACATGACCCTTCCCAAAATGGACAAGTAACACGAATTAGTGAATATAAGTCTCAACGACCATTAATACGCTTAAATTAGGATGACTCTTGTAGTAAATCTTTACCTACCAGGCAAGGATAAAGAATCTTGTCTAATTCGACGCACACTCTTACGTCAGACTCACCTTATGTACGTACTCCTACTTCGGGAATTGTCTCCAGTAATGCGAAAGCGCTATCCGCAATATGAAGTCTTAGTCAAACAAGGTAGATTGTTTTCGATCCATGTATCTACACCCATAGTTTGACTTTTACTTATAGGCTATATGACAAAGACAGAAATGGTTGCCCTTAACGGAAATACAGATTATTGGATACCAGCGACGTGGGCTATTAACTTACTTAGCCACTGTTTCAAAACCGGAAAAATCGACGACTCTGAAGGCGTTTATAACATTGCTTCGGTAAACAATTCTGTAAAAAGTCATTTACGTTTAGAGCAAGTAGAATTTTGGTTGTAGGAAATTCTGAACATTCGGGATAAATGTAATGTTATGTGGCGTTACAACTGGCTCAGCATCCCTCTCGTGTACACGCAAGTAAGATGGCAAAGGTCAAGCTTCTCTCTGAAACTGATGAATTTTCTACAATATATCCAGGCGGTCACCATAGCTACCTACGTATATTTCGTGGCTTGTTTGTTCGGAAGACAGCGTGTCGGAAATCCAGCATCTTTAGATGATGCACCCATTGACGTTTATGTACCGCTACTCACTGTATATCAATTTTTGTTGGATGTGGGCTTACTGAAAGTTGTAGAACAGTTACTAAATCCTTATGGTGAAGACGACAATGATTTCGATTTAGTTTATCTAAATGACAAGAATAACCGGGTACGAAAATTTACATTTGTCCGCTATAAGCTTTTCCTTTCGATCGTTGCATTTTGTTAAGCCTATTGACTTATTTTTTGAAATATTATTTTATTTTCTATTAGGCAATGTTCTTGGGAAGTACGTTTTGGAGCACGGTTCTACCTTCTATGGAAAATATTGTCCCCAAAGACATGGACTTCACAGATCTAATTAGTCTTACACGACTTTCGACCGTAAGAACCACAGAAAAACAAATTTCAGACGATGTTAATGTCCCCGGGACCATGAGTGAATCTTCTGACAATCTGTAAACGAGATCTTTCCCTCACCGCTTTAATACTAAATTTAATTCCCGTTGTAATCTTCGTGTTCCGGTAAATAAATAAACTGTATCGACCTTTAACTGCTTGAGATGCCTTGGCGTGCAGCATCCTAAATGACTACCGGGAACTTGATATATTATTAACATCATACATGGATGCTTTGTTCCCAAAGTTCCTAAGCGGAAGTGAGTACAAAATTCTAGTGTCGTTTTAATGATTTACCTTCAGTTTAAATGTTTACACATTGCTTCTTTCATGCTGGTTAGCCTATTGACGTCTTATTTCTTCTATTATAATTGGATTACTGTACGAGTCGCAAAGTGTGACGCAAAACTCCCGTGTCAGCGTTTACGTTATTTTAACCCTTCAACTCACCGAGCAGGTGTATTTGACGGGAGGCACATACTTTTGCCCCTCCTTAGAGGCTATCAAGGGGGCAAAGGTTCCGTGCGTCGATCATTCGGTTCATGTCTTTCGGTGGGGCTGTCCCTACATTGCAAGTTTGCGGAACAAGTGGTCAATCACGAGCCCACAGGCGTCACATACGAGTGTTACTTTGCGGACTGTGACAGTTAAATGGCTGCGTAGTGTAAAAGTGTGAATAGTGAATTTGTTCGTACAAGCGTAAAGGGTTATTGATTATACGATGCCGGTTATAGGTCAAAGACTTCCGGAGGTCACGGGAACACCAAAGGTTAACATATTAATTATGCTTACTTACAGTTTACGGTAAATAAAAAAAATGACACTTCATAGGGAGTAGTGACGCCAGAGACACTAATAAATCACGAATCGCACTACGGATTTGCTCGTTTAATGTTCGTATGGAAAGCGTCTCTCTACAAATTACTCCTACGAGACTTACTAATATTCCTAGTTTGCTTTGGCCTTTTAAGTGTGTTGTATCGATTCGGGCTCAATTCTGACCAGCAGAAGTACGCATTATATGTCGCTAAATACGGAAAAAGTTTTTGCTAAAAAGAATGCTCTGAAGGGATTTTCAGCGACTGGTTCTCTACTTCAACGGATTCTTAAATATGATACCGCTCTCCTTCGTCTTGGGCTTCTTCCTATCGTCTGTCTTTTCGCGGTGGTGGACTCAGTGGCTTACCTTGCCTTCTTATGAGCGGTAGTTGAGGTCCCCGGTGTGCACTATACATCAAAGAAAAGAAACGATCTCAGCCCACGACACTATATGCGAAGTTACAGCACAAGGAGACAATGAAATTTCGCATTGTGAAAAAGCCTTGCTGTGGGTCATGAAACAGTCGCGAGAGGCAGGACTGGCTTTTTTATTATTTCAATAAGGCGTACAACAGTTGGAATTGTTAGCATTTTACTGTTTTAGTTCAAGAAGTTTTAGGAAAGCTAAAAAAAGTGGGTAGGTTATAGCTGAATGTCACCAGTTTTAAACAAATTAGAAAAGTGGAGTCGAACTTGTGCGGAGCGTATTTTTTCGCTAAATTACAGCATTAAAGGAAGATCGTGGGTAACCGGACGAGAAAGGATGACATGCACAATTTTTTAAAAAGTTCAGAGTAACTTCGTATAACTCCTTCTGTAGTTTGAGTTTGCTTTTCTGTGTTGAGGAAAAAAGAGTTAGCTACTGTGTACTTTCGACGAATTTTTTTCACTCATTAAAAACTGGTGATATTCAACTTAACTTTGTACATTCATTCATATTTTTAGTAACGATAGATCTCAAGCTTTTGCGCTAGGTGTGCTAACCATAACATTACTGTAGACGTGGTTATTTAAAGCATTGAAGATATTTTGCAATCACCCGAAGGAATTTACTAAGTTATTCGCATATCTCCGAATTGTGTACACCGGGGCCTTTAAAGCTGTATGCAAATGAACGCGTTCTATAGTCTTCTGTCTTTATAGATTGATGCTGTCTATAAACATGTATATTCCTGGTATCAGTCCTGAAGTTCGTTTAATTCGGCGAACGTTACTACGGTATGCAAATCTCATGTACATTCTACTCCTTCGCCAAATTTCGACCTCAGTTAGAAAAAGGTTTCCAACAATGGAAGACTTAGTAACAAGAGGTAACATTCCAAAATAGCGGTAAAAAAATGAAACTTAGTGGGAGAGTAAAAACGCTTAGGTTATATGACTGGGGAGGAACTAGATTACCTCCAAGCAGGGAAGCCAGATTACTGGATTCCGTCAACTTGGTTTGTAAACTTGCTCGAGAAAGCTTACAGAACAAAGTTGGTGAAGGAGCCACGTGGGGTTACAATGATTATACAAGTATGGAAGAAACTCGGTTCTTTCCTGTTAGTTCAATCGTTTGTTTCAGGAGTTTGGTAAAATCCGCGATAAGTGCAGCATCATCTGGAACTATGATTGGATGAATATGCCATTGGTTTACACACAAGTAAACTTTCCGACGAAAATTTTTTAAATACTAAGTATTTCTCCTGCACGTCAAACGCAGGTTGTTACGATTGTCACATACAGTTTCTTCTTGGCAGCCCTTCTTGGTCGACAGCGCGTAGGAGATGAAGCTCTCAGAAACGATGCTCCCGTCGATATAGTCATCCCTGTATCAACAGTTCTACAATTTCTTTTCTACATGGGTCTTTTGAAAGTGAAACTACTTCAACCTTTTTTTCAGTCTTACAAACATTTTTCTTTATTTTCTACTTTTTAAGGTAGCGGAGCATTTGTTGAATCCGTATGGAGAAGACGAGAACGATTTCGAGTTAAATATGCTGATAGATAGGAATAACCGAGAAAGTTATCTCGGTACAGAAACTCTGTGCGGGGCAGCTTTACCTGTTGAAGACATAATTCCGGACGATATCCCCCTCGAGCGTGGTGAAAAGCAAATGTTGCGCATATGGACTAAACGAGCCCCACGCCGGTCGTTCGACATAAGAAAAATGTGAAGTTTCGTTCATTCAATCATTTCGTTTACTTTTAGCTTTTGTTAAATTTCTTTACGTAAATAGGCACACTTTTACAATGGATGATTATTTGGCGTATAAAACAAAATATTAACCGTGTTTGGATGGAATTTACCCTGCAACTTTCAGAGCGTAACCCGAATAATAAGAAGGGGGTAATTTTTGCAGCGGAGTGTAGCTTTTTGTATCGAGTGGAAATACAGCGCTGGACGCCAACAGTCTGTTGTGCATGCTTAACAGGACATTCGATTAGGTCCGAGAAACCAGGAAATTTGTTATTGATTTATTGCACCGCGACTGGAAAAGGACTGTTGTAGTACGAGCCACACGTGGCAACACGTACACACTACAAAATGTTCACAAAACTTGGTGCAATTATAGTAAATTAACGTGTTCATTACAGAATGACAATGACCTTTAGCTGTACACTAGTAGATGACTACTCTAAAAGATATCGTTAAGAGTGTGTACATGTCTATAGCAACGTCTTTTTATTGTGTTTTGCTGTCCAGCCAGCAAAACAAACTTTGTTTTATGTTATTTTCTTTAATCAGCCGAAAGCTCACGTCGATAGCGATCTGCCCCAAACGACCCAGCGCTTTTCACGGTTGCTGCTCATATGGAGGCGTCCGGACGCCTCCATATGACAATTTTGTAAAGGGCCCTTTACAGAATTATCTTTCGAGAACTCATCCTATTCCTTTCGTTCTTCGGATTTCTTAGGTTGCGGTCACACTTTGAGGGGATTTTAGCACTGGGTATTGGGGGAAAGGGATTTCAGAGCTATCTACCTGATTTCACTGTGTTTCCTTCGATAATCCTTTGGGTTTTCTATGTGTGACCTATCGGGAAGGGAATTTATTCCAATTCCCCGTGGTTTTTGGGACAGTGTGACCGCAGCCTTAGTAATGTATTGTACTGTGTATCGCTACGGGCTGAAGCCTGAACGAAAGAAGATATCCAAGGAACGCTCTTAACAGCCTATCTTTACATTTCAATCTTGAAAAGGATTTCGAAGGAGTTTCAATTACTTAGACGAATATGTTAGGACAGTCCTGTCGCGTTCATGTTGGGATTTTACATCAAATTAGTAGCATCATTGGATAGCCCAGTACATGTGCTTACCTACGTTGGACAGGTTATTTTTTAATCATTGCATCATTTGAGAGATTAATACGCCATGTCTTCCAAATAGGCTCATGCTGAGCGTCAATACCTATCTAACAGGTTCAGACAAAGAAAAGTGACTGGCTCGGAGAACTACTGTGCGACAGACAAACTTAATATACCGTACGTATTAGTACTAAGAGATATCTCCGCTGCTGTCAAGAATGAATTTCCTGATACGGAATCTTTAGTAAAGAAAGGTTAAAAATCGTTCAACTTAAACGAGAACTTGACTACGTGTGAACAAAATAAGGCTATATGACTATCGACGAAGTCGACGCTTTCAAAAGTCGCCAAAGCCATGGTTGCCAGCTGCATGCAGGGGTCTCGACAGGTGGGGGGAGTGCCACCCAATAATTGTCCAGAAAGCTTAGTCGGTAAGATTCTGGTCAACTCGGTAAAATTTGGAAATGAGAAAGGTGTTTCAAATACTAGACAAAGGATTAAAACTACTTAAAAAGCTGTTCAAATAGTATATAGTGGTCGGTAAAAGTTATCATAGTACAGTTAGTAGCCTCCCCCCAACACAAAGAAAAAGACGAGATGGTACAAATTTCATATAAAATCCTGAAAATTCGTAACAGTTCGGAACACTTTAAGCCTGCCTTCTCCAAAGCCCTTTTAGTACTCAATCAAGTAAATGTGCGCGGAGATGGTTAAATATCCTTTACAGAACTCAGGTAGTCACACTCGACTCATTGTACTTCGGAATGCGCCCTATATGTATCTTTATTCTAAATGGTTAGTGTACATTAAATGTCAAGTTTAACTTACACCAGGAGATGGCGTTAAATGTGTTTCGTGGATTCAAAACATAGTGTTGAAACTGTAAGCACGTGCTTTACGTAATGTGTTAATTTTTGCTGGCTTAAATGTCCCTTCTGTTGAAAGCCCAGTTATGTCTCTCCCTTGCTAAGAATGTAGTAATTAAACACAGGCTTCTCACAGATTCACCAGTTTGTTGGAACTGTTTTCAGTGCCAAACACAGTTACTTCAAAACCGGCAAGGTATAATGAAGGCTTTTAAGTATATCCTCCGATTAAACCAACATTTCTTATGTTAACAACGCAGGATTGCTAATCTCAAATGCAAATCTCCGCCGGAGGTTCAGTAGCACGCACAATCCTAGCAGCTCGCCCATTGCGGATGTCGTCAAGAAAAAACGTCGACCAAGGAAAAGGACCCAGTACACAGAATGCATTGAAGGTAAACACAATGTATTATATATTTGAACTCCACAAAAACCAAGCTTTTTCTCCTTAACAAGTTACGGAAACAAGTGCAAGTCACACGAAAGCGAAAGTAAATGTCTTGAAGCCTAAGCAGTTATCAAAAGCGGTTACGTGTTCGACAGTGCAAGTGCCCATAGTTTATGAAACACCCAATGTCGAACTCCAACCTGGTATAGCTTACCATACGTTAATAAAGCTTTTCTGACATTCTTCTAAAACTCATTTTGGTCTCAGCCATTCTGGAGGAAGCAGCAGAAGAACATATCAGAGATCTGTTAGCCTCTGACCGATTTCCCCTAATGGCGTCTGGAAAAAATGTTCATTTTGTGGATACCGAACTTTTAGAAGAAGAAATAGCTTCCAGATTACACGATGACCATGATCATGCTACAACTGGGAGTGAAGAACCATCTCTCCAACTAAGGTATAAACCAGTAATTTTAGACCAGTAACTTTGGAGCTGTGACAAACTGCGTTGTATTAGTCGTGCTCCTTTGCAATTTAGGTACGTTATCTGATCATCAGTACTGCTTTTTTAGGTTGGAAGCTGGAAAAGCTGGGAAGAAAGGACACATAACTTCTAGCGTACGGGAAAAGACAGCCAAAGTTTCGCGTAAGGTGCTTGATAAGGCTAGTAAAGAGGCGGCACTCGTGACTGGTCTGCACAGTTATTTACAACTATGCGTAAGTATCGCCGTAGTTCAGAATTGCATTGGGCTAACTCTGTTACCATCTTAGGTTTCGCAAGGCAATTTAAACCGGGCCTTAACTACCCTGCGATATTACAGAAACAAATATAAACATTCGGAAGATGATACGGCCGTCAAAGGCCTGGAAGTTTACAACACAGTCCTACGAGGAGCAGCTAAAAGAGTGCGTGTTTTTCTAATAAGCACGTTATTATGTTTTGTTGCTCGGTTGTAACCCATTAGTATGTTTCTTATGTGTGTTCTTTTCTTTTTCGTAGAACAACGTCCATGCTTTGAGAGAAGTTATGCGGTTAATGAAAGAATCTGCAATTGTTCCTGACGCACAGTCCTATGCTGCTTGCTTTGAATGCTTAGGCAGACTGGTGGAGAGTCAACAGAACAAAACAAGTGAAAGCGAGGTCTCCGCCAAGGCTTTGCTGGAAGAAATGCGTCAAAACGTAGATAAACGTCCATCACTGCTACATTTTGTTTTAACTCTATTTTTGTAGAACTTGCAACCCAGTACAATATTTCAAAACTGCTTCTTCGAAGCGGACGAAAAGACTTTCGTTCTTCGGGGCATAAGACTAGCATTAAAGGATTTTGTCCCAGATATTCCGTATCCTAACCCATCCTACGATTGTGCCTTATTGAACAAATTAAACGATCGCACTTTGACATCGGAGGTATTGTTAAAGTTTTACTTTTCAATTCTAAAATACATTTTTTGCATGTGTCGTGTCTAGATTCGTTCAGCTGGAGATGGTACAATCACGGCGGAGGATTTATTGGAATGCTCCCGGGAACAGGTGCACGTAGAAATAAAGGGCTACGTTTGTGTGAAGTCAATCGATGACCGTGATGATAGCAATGTGAACTTCAGAAAAGCGGTCCGTAGTTTTTAGATTGCGTGATAAAGTCGGTCGTTACTATCCCTGTCTCACATCACTTGTAGAGAGAACGCTTAGAGCAGTTGGAATTGCAATGGAGGTCGAATGTTCGAGCTGCAGTCGAACGCGACTTGGCAACTAGTAAATCCCAGTACTTTTCGCGAGGTGCACGAGATGTGGTCCACATTTACCCGTTCCTAGCTACCTTGCCCTCATCCGAATATGTTGAACTTATTTTGCAGGTTTGTTTTCTAATTTTGTACATCAATATGTTGAACAACCATATTTTGAGTTACCGAAAACCAAAGTTAAGAGTCCATAAATTAGGAAGTACGGACGATCGCCTCTGGTTCCGAAAACTACAGCCCCAGTCTTTCTTCTCTGTGCCGAAATCTTGGAGCGGCTTTTATGAACAGGTAAAATCGATTACCGTTGTACAGGGATCATCAGATTTACGTTCATTTTGCATTTCCTTTTAGGTATCATCTGAAGGCCAAAGTGGAATCAGGTGTTGTGGAAAAAGTGCAACGATTATACACCGAATACTGTGATTGGTACCTAAAATCCCAGGGAGACGTTTTTTCTAATCCGCGGCAGAAGTGGCAACAGCTTCAGCATGGCGCGTGGGACGGACCTGATATTGTACATAAAACTAATATCTCGTCACTAAACTAAACGTAGTTTATAATTTTTATCAGGATGTTGAAGATGTTCTTTGGCCTCCAGCGGTATTAAGTGAAGTTGGGCATTTTCTGTATAATATTCTTCTGAACGATCTCAAAATTGACATTAACCCCGCCAAAAAGGGCGTTGAGTAAGTCTGTTCACGTATATTCTATGTTTTTTTCTAGTGTTTTCATTTTGATTTGTTACTAATGCGTTTTAGTTTGCATTTGTTTTTCCTGATTTACTTTACTTTTGTTACATATTTCCGGAAAATATATTTACCTTTCATGTCCTTAGACGTGTTGCGCCAGCATTTTACATTCTATACCGATCGAAAGGAACCAAAGTCCATCGTGAAGTAAAACCACACCCAGTTGTGGCCAAACTGTGGCAGGAAGCAGCGGGCAAGGAACTGGTATTCCCTGCTACGTCTTTACCAATGCTTGCACCACCATTGCCATGGACTTCTCATCGTACTGGCGGGTACTTGCTCTCCGAAGCCAGGATTATAAGGTGAGTTTGCGTAATTACTTTCAGTTATGTTGTGTGCAAGTTCATGGTCAAAGCTACCGTCTGGAGACATGTATTCTTGCGATGTGAATTGTGTCGTCCGCCTTTTATGGTGTTTGTTAACGTCTTTGTTATTCTTGTTGAGAAGTTTGACCAAGAACCTAGTTCTAAAGCCCATGCTAACGTTTTTCGCTTTTCTGGATAGACTCCCTCCCCAGGCCCACCAGCAAAAACAAAGGCTTGCAGCCGCCGCACCCCATAATTTGTATCCGGCATTGGATGCACTCAACTGTTTGGGTTCCATCCCGTGGAAGATCAACACAAGAATTTTAGATCTGGTTATTGACATTTTCCGTAAAAAAGGCAGTAAAGAACTGGATGTCGCGCAGCCCCCATCCGAATGTGCACCTGCAATGGTCTTGCAGCATGGAATGACCGGGCCAGAGAGAGCTGCTGTCTTCAAAGATCGTCAGTTAGTCCGTAGAAAAAAGGCTGAAATGTACAGTCTTTGGTGTGATTCGCTCTATCGGCTTTCCTTGGCCAACTATGTCAGTTTGTTTTCATTTTTTGACTTCTCTGTTAGTTAATTTTAATAACTGTCTCGCTTTAGTACCGAGATAGAGTTTTCTGGTTTCCGCACAACATGGACTTCAGAGGACGTGTGTATCCCTGTCCACCGCATTTAAACCACCTTAGCTCTGACCTAGCCCGCGCTTTATTGTGCTTCGCCCAAGGGAAACCATTAGGAGCCAAAGGGCTTGACTGGCTGAAAGTAAATATACACTAGTAGCTGTCTTCCAACATTTGATTTGTCATTGATATTGTCTTCTAGATTCACTTGATCAACTTAACGGGCTTAAAAAAACGCGAGCCAGTAGCCGCACGTTTGGAATATGCAAATTCAATCATGGAGGATATAATGGATTCAGCCGATAATCCGTTGGAAGTAATTTCTCGCTAGTTGAAGCTTTTTGTTATGTTACATTATGTTAGCATGAATTACATTATGTCATTATGTCAGTGTTAAAGCTGTTAACTGACTTCTTTTAGCTTGTTTTTTCTTATTTCACATAAACGCACATGTTCCCATGTTGACTTTGACGAATCAATGTTATTTTGTGTTTGTGTACTCGTATTAACATATAATGTGCTTGTTAGTTTTCTTTTTTTGTGTGTGTAGTTTCTTTTGATTTATTCTGCAATGTTTAATTCTCTTAATAATTTATCTATTTTTATGTAGGGTCGCGGTTGGTGGAAAGAGTCAGAAGAACCGTGGCAAACACTATCCGCGTGTATGGAAGTGGCAAGCGCTTTACGGAGTCCTAACCCTGAGGAATATATCTGTCATTTACCCTTGCATCAAGATGGTTCATGCAACGGCTTGCAGCATTATGCAGCGTTGGGCAGGGACCAGGCTGGGGCCGTTTCTGTAAATTTGGCGCCTTGTTATGAACCCCAAGATGTGTATAGTAGCGTCGCTGCCTTGGTAACTTCTATCTCCCGATACTGGATGCAATTTCAGTTTTTGCATTAGGTTGAGAGAGAACGGGCGAAAGAAGCCGCTGAAGGACTGCCGATTGCCAAAGTCCTGGAAGGCTTAATTAAACGGAAAGTGATCAAGCAAACCGTTATGACCACCGTTTACGGTGTGACACGGTTCGGAGCTCGTTTGCAAATTGCCAAGCAACTAAAAGGTTTGCGAATTTTTGCCTGCTTGCGTTCTACAATTTTGCTTACCGTGTCTTTCGTGTGCAGATCTGCCAGGACTTCCGCAAGAACATTTGTGGCAAGCTTCGCATTATCTTGTTAATAAGACGTTTAACAGCTTACATGAAATGTTTACCTCCGCGAGAGAGATACAGGTACGTGTTTCATTAGAAACCCGATTGAATACTCGACAAGTTAATTAATACATTCTGTTTAGGACTGGTTTACGGATTGTGCCAAGTTGATATCGCAAGTTTGCGGACAGAACGTGGAGTGGCTGACGCCGTTAGGTTTGCCTGTTGTTCAGCCTTATAGTCGAATCGTGAAAGTTACTGATAAGCCGGGGTGTGATAAACCGGTTAAGATGGCCAACGACTGCTTCGAGTAATGCAGAACGGTTTTCAAGGAAGGTGGAGTAGTAATACATTTTTGGAACTCTAGGAGGCCTAATATGGTGAAGCAGCGAAATGCGTTTCCGCCTAATTTTATTCATTCCCTGGACTCGTGCCATATGATGTTGACGGCTCTTTATTGCCAGCGACAGGGGATAACGTTTGCCTCGGTTCACGATTGTTTCTGGACTCACGCTTCCTCAGTGGATGCAATGAATAAAGTAAATATGAAGTGGTAGGATATAAAATATAATTACAAACTTTGCTTGGTTAGGTTTGTCGAGAACAATTTGTCGCTTTGCATTCGCAGCCTGTTCTGGAAGACCTTTCCAACTTTATGATAGAAAAATACGGATATAAATCACAGTAAAATCTGGTACACTAGTGGAAAAGAGCTTGTTGCTAAATGTTCTGTTTCTTTAGTGAATTCACGAACGATGGTTCAGTGCAAGAAATGACGAAGTTGCGATTGAATCATACTCTGGCCCAAGTCCCTTCAAGAGGATCGTTCGATTTGACAGAAGTGCTCAAGTCTGTGTACTTCTTCAGTTAGCCGGTTATTTTACTATGACGATTATAGTATTACTAGTCGTAATTTTTAATAAAATCCAGAAAGCTTGTTAAATATGGACTTTGCGATTGTGTTAAATACAGCTCGCAGCTTTCGTAAGAGATTCTGCCATTTCGAGTTGCAGTTTACGTGAGGTATTCGTACTTAAAAAAACTTGCGAAATGTTTGACAAGACAGGAGTCTGGAACGTGCCAAAGTAATCTGCAATGATGCCATGTTTTACGTTTCATTACAAACGTTCGTGGTTTGCAAACCACAGAGGTCTAAGTAAGCCTTTTGAGTCTGATTCACCTTCAGTTAACAATTAACAAAAGTCTTGAACCAATAGGTAGCCTATCTATCCGCAAACTCTTTTTTACCTTTGTGGATTGGGCGAACAAAATAACTTAAAGCTTCTGCACACAACCATAATCTCCATTTTCAAGATTATGATAAACTTGCTACCGTTTCTTTGGCACAATGCAGATGTTTTGGGGCTCATTTGTGTTGCATTGCGTGAGGTAATAGAAAGAATATCACAAAATGTTATGTCAACTATATTTGAAAAAAGCCACCTGAGCTTTGTAAAGAGCGTATTAAATTTAACTATTGAACTACTGTCTTTTGCCTCCCTTGACAAGAATAGGGAAATCTAAATGTGCAGCTTTTCTTTCAGCGTAGTACGCCGTACAGTACTATGGTGACGTCCGTCACCCGTAGGGTCTTTTCACTGTTTGAACTTGTGACTTTGTCTGTATACTGTTTTGTACTCGTGGCTGTATCCCTTTATTCCTGACGTTCTCGTACTGAGGCCCCAAACTACGGGGTATAAAAGGGACACAGACGCGAGGAGGAGGAAAAAAAGCTCCTACTAGCGCAACAATACACTTGTATGCAAGGATACTCGTACAGTACTCGTTAAGAACGTTAAGCGAGCGGCCTTGTTGTGCACGCAAGGCACTTGCGTGAGCCGTGTCCCGTTTTATCCCTTTGCTATACCCCTGACCCGCAGCAAGGTTTGCATAATGGGAACTTTCAATCCTTCCAATCTTCGCGCCTTTTCTTCTACCCATCCGTAGCCCGTAAGAAGCTGCCCTCTAGAAATGAGCTGGGCAGAAATGTCCGACCAGTACTAAGATGGCATGTTAAGTCTGTTACCGACTTCGAGGTATTTTGCTCAAGTTCTACACTGAAAATCACCTCGACTTTGCTGTAAAACATGCGAAACCACCAAAACCGTGAATAGTTAGTGTCAGTTCGATTGCGTTGCAAACAGATGGTAATTCTGCAAAAGATATTGGACAGGTCGTTGACTCTGGTCTCGCAGGAATACAAGCGGTTTGGGAAGGCAACTACTTGATTTTTTAGGTAAGTTTATAGTCCTACATATTTTACAGTCCTGTTAAACAGATATTTAAAGCCTACAAATACGAGTTTATTGTATGTAGTGAGGAGCTATCCGTCACCTTACATCGATTTCAATAGCAGGGTTTGTTCAACAAGGTATTGATTTAGGAAGGTACTTGAGCACCGGTATAGGTGTTCTTAAGTTCGAAGTTTGCTTGTCTGCCGCACAAGTTAGAACTTTTAACCCGTACCGCAGATGAGCAAAATCCGTTCTATTAGCTGTTCGCATAATTACGTCCTTGGGAACTGAAATGAAAACGCTTTACTGTCATGCAACTCATTAAACGATTTCAGGAGCATTTTAACGAAGTCTTTGTATTGAGCACCGTACCAAAATAGGTACATGGTACCATTTAAAAACCACCTACTGCTCTCACATGATCAATGAGGAAGCACGATATTATGAGGGATGAAACTTTACCAATTCCAAAGAAAGATTCGGCCAATGCTTGAACCGCGCGACAGGAATGCCGTTTGAAAAGTATACCAACATGAAAATTTGCCGATATTTTGTAATCACTGATCCATAGAAAGAATAGTCCTGGCTTTTTACATTAAGAAAAATACTGCAGGACAACTCGTTTTGAAAATTAGCCACAATGGCTGCAGCCAGAACCTGAAGAATAGAAAATTGTGCTGTTGCGTAACAACCGCCAACAAGTAGTGTCGCACAACAAAGGTGCCCCCGAAATGCATTGCTGAGGGCTTTTCACATGGCTTGGTCACGCAGTTTTTTCATCAGTAGGAAGTTTTGTAGCAAATGTACGAAAATAGGAAGTTTTCTATAAAGGGTCATCACAATTGACGCCTTATTTCTCAGCAAGCAATCTGCCGACGCTTGCATATCACTAATGTCCGTTTGCACATAATAACAAAATCACCACATATCTGCGTTGTCCCTGTCGTCCTCGGATGATCTCCTGTTGAGTAGTAAAAAACAACAACATTAGTACAACTTCGATTAATTATTTTTCTATTAATTTATTTTCATAAACGGTTGTACATACCTTGCACGTCGATCTGCTTCCATGGCAGCGGACAATCGAACAGATAATGACGCTAAACCTGACACCTGGGAAGGAACATCCCAAGACTCGGTTGCGCTTTTGTTCGAATCCCGGTCAGGCTCATCGGAATTTTTTCGATGGGGCGTTGAGTATCCGCTTACGCTCTTGGTCAGACGATTTGATGAGTTAGAAGAAGTGCGGGAAGCTGTTTTGTGACCAGCTAGGTGAATTGGGGCTGAGGGTTCTACCCAGCTCTGGTCATACTGTTTCTCGCGTTCAACACGGTCGGGATCAATCTCGATTTCCCTTTCCGGCCCTCGGATCTTTAGCGAACTTTGCGAGCTGTGTTTGGACAGCCTAGACGAAACTTGACTGATGTCGGATTCCCGGGAATCTTGGCGCTTTATGCTCGACGTCTTCGAATTTCTGAATTGGCTTTGGAAGTTGCTGGAGTTGTTTCGGTGTAAGGAAGGGTTAGGGATGCGTTCGACTTCGTCTTCGCTGAGCGAAGAGTCGTCGCTGTAGATGGGGTTGGAGTTTTGACGTTTGCCCAGGTCAATGATACTGGACGCTTGGGGAACGCTTAAGCGGTTGTGACTGAAAACATCGCTGACGACGGCGAAGGATTTGGAAAAGGTAGCATCTGGGTGGGTGGAGGGTTTTTCGAAGTTCACGGATTTGTTGGACTTCCGTGATTGCGTCCGATACGGAGCATGGGATTCAACGGGCAAGTGTGGGTAACGCCAGGGGGACTTGGGGGGTTCCAGTTCCAAGGCAGGATTATCGATTCCAAACTTTTCGTCGTTGGTGGCGTCACGCCCCCGCTTGGAAAGTCGACTGAAAGACCTAAGAGATCGAAACCTATTAGAATTTGATGCTGTTATCACAGAAAAGGGGAGATTTTACCGGATAATACGAGTTCCTAAGCCAGCTGCGGAAGGTTCCTCCAACCGAGGCTTCTTTTTGGTAACGTGGCTTTCTTCGATAATGATATGCCTATCGTAAGGCGTGTCGTAGTCCAGTTCCAAAGTGGTGGAAAACTTGTGAGGAAAGACAAAGTCGAGTATGGATACAACTGCCCCCGCCAACACACACAAAATTCCTAAAGAAAAGATCGACAGCGTCATTGGAGTGGATGTACCGAACAATTTCATTTATGACTTGAAGAAGGGAAGTCTGTTTTTTACCCGAGGCAAGAACGAGCCAGTAACACCATCCTAAGCTAAACGTCATCAAGACATTTTCGAAACGAATGACCAGCGGTTGCGGGGGAACCATTAAGTAATAAACGATATTGCTGCAAATCATCACGGCTCCGGTAAGAACCATTGTATAGGCACCGTAACGCGGTACCACAATCATCAGTAAGTTCATGAGCAACCATGTGGCAAAAGACGTCCTGTAAAATTATCCGGGGAAAAATGTAGAAAGTTAGATCATCTTGCTGGTAGGGACTTTTTAGCGTCGATTTCACAAACACTGCTAGATTTTCAAAACTTCCCTGGTAGTAAACTTATGATACATAGTACATAGCTGCTTGGTTATCTGTTTTCGTAACAGTGCTCCGTAAAAATTAAAAAGACTGACAGAAACAGACCCAGGCGCTGAAATTTTCTTTCTATACTATCCAAATCAAAATTGTTAGACTATCAAAATCGAAATTGTTGTATACCTGAACGGCAACGAGCTTAGCTCACGCCGAAATAAATAAATAAATAAAAAATAATGTTATATCAATTGTAGATATAACAACTGTATGTATACATTGAAACTTTGAAAAAGATTTACGAAACATGTAGCGATATGCGAAAACTGCCTGGTGCTTCTACCGTAATTCCCAGTACACATTGGCCGTAAGCGTAAGTAACGTACCATAACAATAAACTTGTGAAGTAACCAGCTGCACGGTATTGCCTTCCCCAGCAAAAACCTTCTTCATCCACACTCAGGTATTCCGCAACAGTTAGGATCGGGTAAGGCAGACCTTTCCTCAGCGCTTTGTGATATTCTTCATGCATATCATCCGGCCCACGCCATGCGAATCTTTCATTATAATCAATACGTCCTGTTGCATTTGAGTCCGGAATGCCTATTGTTTCGCAAAGAACAATTTACCAGATGAGTTTAAATCGCTTATTACACTGAAAAAAAGAAAAGAAAACTTACTCCGTAACGTTACGTTCACGTGTTTCAAGCCGATGTGAATTCCCATATCGGCGTTGATTTTTTCGGCCGAGAAGGCGCGATAGGCACTGGAAATCCTGTTGTCAGCCACATGCCAGCCGCTTCCAAGGTTGCAGACTGGAGAAAACGAAGGAGAAAATTGTCATGAAATTAGGCCTTTTTGTAAGGTGTAGTGGACTTTCTCAAAGGTAGGGGGGAAGTTTAAAGGTCAGTCGCATTTTGCCTTGCCGCGTTATTAGTAAAACAAAGCCGAAAGAAAAGAAGTAGGTGGGGACTGGCTTGGCATATATGATGGAGGAGAAAGGAACAAATACGAAAGAAAAGCATGGGAAACTCAAGGTGGAGCTTTCGCCACGACTTTCTCCATTTCAGGCGTAAAAGAGAAGGATAACAATGCAACAACGCTGTCCTCACAATTCCTCAACCCAAACTCCCCCGTGCAAAAATGTAGGTCATATTTAGCTAACTCTTTAAAAAGAAAAAGCTGAGAACTTTCAAAGAAGACACGACTAGAATCTTTTAAAATTTAAAACTAAAATCTGTCCGGTTTGTTGTGTTTCTTCGAATGAAACGCAGTCGCCCTTGAAAATCATTTACTTTTTCGCGTGTAGTACGTATCTTATGAAAAATCCTACAACCCCTCAAGGATAGCGCAGCTGTTTTCAGTTCTATTTATTTATAACTTTTTACTTTATTTTTTTGTTGCGCTAAGGGTGTGGACTCATTCTGTGTTTTTGTTTTCGCAATTGGGGCCGAATGGAGGAAAAACAAGGAAACATCGACAGCGCTTTGTTTAATGGAAAGGATGCCCATTGTAGTGTAGCCATACCCCGCAGAAATGGACACACTGACAACCTTGAACTTGCTACAGTTAATTAGTGGTATGTTTCAAGGCTTTTGGTTGTGTTGTGCATAAGTAGCAGAAAATGACAAATCCTTTTTGTGTATGCCACAGCGGGGAATGGCTCTGGCTACTAGGAAAATCTTTGGTATGCCACAGAAGGTGTCACGCGTTTTCCCTATCAATTTCGACGATCTGACGATTGAGCAACTCGTTGCCCCTCGTTGGCACTCAGCACCGAATAGTGGCCTGGGACAGCTACCTAATTTTCTTTGCAGCACTAATAAACTGTGTGCGGACACGTTTCGCTCCTAAGCTTACTCGAGTGGGTTTTACAGAACTTAAAGTAGTGTACCTTTTGCTGCTGATGCGTCGTAGCATAGAGAGAGAAAGTGGACTTGAAATGGGGAAAATCCCCTCAACTTCCCAACACCTTTTTCTGTCCTTCTTTTGGCAAAACTTTGCTTAAGTTAATTCTTTTTTTCAGGTTTTCTATGTACAGTATATGCATGGCTAGCTCAAACGGTAACTCTGGAATGCCTTTGTTAACTTGAAGCACGGGCATCTCAGACTTCGCCAGGCTTCTGATCAAACTTTCGCGGTGCTATACTGTTCTAGTTTGGTATCATTGTATGTAGTGAGATAAGCATACTGTGTGTACTATACCGGTAAATATAATTTGAAACGCGTTCGTGACCTGCTTTTGGCCGTTAGCGTCTACGAAGCTGTGCAGATTCGGTTGCAAGCAGCCACACTTAAGTGGGAGTTGCTCGAGTTATCGAGAGCGGCGGAGTGAAATCGAGGTGTTTATCCCCAACGAACTTAAAAGAAGCTTGGAGAACGGCAGTTGCCTTCTTTTCTTTTATCTTTTGTTTGCCAGAAAAAATACTTTGGTAGTTTCGGTACGTAGAATGGAAAAAAAGACATGCCAAATAGCCTTGACCATCTAACCCTTCCAAGATTCTCTAACGTCCATTTGCATAGTGAGCTTGCTGGCAAACTATGCTGTTTGTTGCATCCTTCATGACGCTTTATACGAACTACGAGAAAGTCGCTCCCTCACTTGCCTTCTGCCTATTACAGAAGGGGCCTGTCATATGGCGTGATGTGCATGATCAGTTTGATCTGTAAACTGCAAGGAATGCCACAGCCTGCATCCCTCCGAGATAGCAAGAGGTTGGAAACGTGTGTGATTGGTCGCTAGGACTGTCAATTTTTTAATGCAATTTGGGTCCCATTGGGTGGTAACACGAGATTTTCCCCGCTGCTAAGAATACACGGCTGAAAGTGAAAACCAAGTGGTGTAAAAACGAAAGGAATAGTTCGTTATGGTTGGAAGCTGTTGGAGTCGTTTCGTTTCATCGCTGTAGTGAAGTTTTGGGGAGCGCATTCTAGCAGAAAGGCCGTCAAGAATGAGGAAGCCGGCTTATTTTTCGTGTTTTCCCTTCTTTGCCTACTAGCGCGTTCCAGTGCGGAGAGGAAAACAGCTTGAAGTTTTAGGAGTAACGCTCGCGCAATCGTTTGAGTGCCCAGTATTTGGTTTGGGATAATGGATGAGCACCGAAAAGAAAGGCAGTGCAAAGTCAACGCGGTCACTTTCGTTTTTCTAACTATTCGTCAAGTAATACTGAAAGTGAGACGAACACAAATCTGACCACTAATTAGCGTCCCTCGAACAAAGCCCCCAGCCGGGAATGGAAGAAAGGGGGAGAAGGCGGGTGTATGACTTACCCAGGATGACAGCGCCCACAAATAGCGACAGGGTAACTGTGCTGAAGGTAGTACACCGCTACAGAGAGGGAGAACAGAAAAAATAGATATAAATTTTAGTTTGAGCAGTATGATATGCGAATTAAAAATTGGGTTATACAAGATTCCGAAAGGTGCTTTATTGACTCATGGAATCGAGAACAAAAGATTGACGGACGTGACTTGGATGGACGGTGTTGATAACCACGGGGCCAAGGGTGATTTAACACACGCCCTGTCACGCCTTTATGATGTAACCTTTGCCCTCGTCTCGGGGGGAAACGTACGGAAAAGGCCACGAGTAACATGATGGCTTCCAAACAGAAAGCGCTTTCTGCTTTACTTACCTCTTTTCGAATACCGGGAAAGGTAATGAGGAACGCTATATACAAGGTAGCGAATGCTACACAGATGCCCAAAGTCGTGACGTCACCAGTCACAGCAGTACGGTTGGAGGCATCATATAAAGTTGGTCCACCGTCTTGGCGAAAAGCGTCGAACCAGCCACGCATTGTGAAATTTCAGCTAATCCACTGTTAAAAAATAAAACAAATCGAACCATGTGATCCACAAGCGTTAAATACAACCACTACTTTTTTAGGGTGTTTTCTTTTTCCTGTCAAGTTCTATTTATTCTTTGTTTTGATCGTATTACTGGACGATTGGTTAAGTTCAACACACATAATTTGCCCTGGGATCATTCTGGGCCCGCGCCAAGATCGTGATGCAGACCGATAAGTGTGTAAAGCTAATTAAAACAAAATAAACTGAGGGGATTTTCTAGAAAACTTGTAATAAACTTGAACGTTTTGAAAGAAGGAAAGGAAACAGTTTTTTAACGGACAAAAAACATGAGGAGTTAAGTTGCTTGGAAGTAATATTAGGGGATGAGCCTGCGGAACACCTGAGGAATACTAGTTTGGAACTTGTACTAAGTTTTGAAGCCAGATGTAATTTGAGCGCTTAAGGTTTCGGTATACGTAAGTAATACTATGCAAAAGAAAGTGGTAATCGACATGACACGCTTTAGCGTGACGAGCTGGTTACCTTGTGAACCACGTATTGAGGAGTTAAAAGCCTAGCCCAGAACGCCTGCATGGCATCCCAAGGTTGTTCAAGAAAAAAGTAGTCTACAAAATCCGGAACCTAATTAAACTTCCTAGAGGAGGGGGACTTAACATTTTACAACTCACGACTTCCGCGTACCTGGGTCGTACCCTAGAATGAGATGAAGGATACTTTGCAGAAATTGCTTACTATAGCGAAAATCGGAAGCACGTCAAATTGTATTCCCAGAACGCGAATTTCTCAAAACACTGAAAATTAGAAGTACAGTAAAGCCAAGGCCGTACCCAAAGGGTGGTTTTGGGGGTTTAAGCCCTCCCCGAAATCTGTGTTTTATAATGGTGAACATAGGAAAATGCCCAAATGTCCCAAAAAATTGCATATTAATACCCCCTCCGAAACTTTCACCCCCCCCCCCCCCGAACCAAAATCCTCGGTACGGCCCTGATTGGACCCATAGAAGCCAGTACGATAAGGCCCCGTGAACTGAATCGTAGTGAATTTAAGTATAACTTGTACGGTATGCACAAACTACGAGCAAATGTAACGCACTGTCGCAGTCTAAGTATATAAATGACTGACAATTGAATAAAATCATTAGACATTAGTAAAATAAAGTTAAGTAAATAAAAATGTATTAAAAAAATAACTAATTGTATTGGCTCTACGATTTCTCTTGTCAGCGTGACTTCTTTGCCGGCATGACGATTTGCTTGTGCTCACTGTACACAAATTGCGAGGGGAGAGGGACGGTTAAAAATTGACCCACTAACCTGCCTTAATCAAAATTCAAGTACTGCAATACAATCCGCAAGCAGAGAATGAGCCTCCCAAGTAATCCTTATTGAGCAGGGAAAATTGAGCACGAAAAACCGAACGGCGTTCGACTGCAGCAATCGCAGCAAATTGACTGGACTAAACTCAGCACAATGTGTTAAACGCGATTCGCTGCGAGCAACTGATCTTGAACTTAGTCGAGCTGTAAGCTTTATAGTCGGACAAGGCAAAGTGAGTCTCCTTGAATAGCAACTTCATTTACCCCACAAAAGCAAGAAGAAAACTGGCCAGGGACCCTTGTGACGTCATTCACGCTTCGTACCTACTTCCCCAAGTCAAGTTCTGACGTCGACTTGGGGAATCTTGCTGTTTGTTTCGATGCTTCACGCATTATGAGGTGTCTAAAAGTTCCTCCCATCCTCGCCAGTTAAAAGAAGGGTTGAAAACGGGTGGAAGGTCGTCGTAATTTTGACTTGGGCTAAACTCGTACAATTTCTTAATCTGGAACTTTACCCAAGAAAAGTCCAAGGAATCTCTCGAGCCTTTCGTCTATCGTAAAATGATCTAGACAGCATTTTTCTGAGAGGAAGACAATAGCGGATGCGCTTTATATGCATCGACTTTCGAAGAAGAATTATAGAGAACGTAAAGAAAGTCGTGATACTAAAATTTCCTCCCACGAGTAAGACTCATTCCGTGTTGTAGACGTCATTGCCATTCAAGACGGTAGTGGCGTGGTAGTTGCTATAAGCTTGCAGACCCACCCACCGGAAAATCACCGATGTTTTCCGTGTTCAATACCCTGAACACAAGGTTAACTTGCACCTGAACACACACGGGGGAAATTTTTGCGAAAACTCCCTCATCTTTTTCCTGCTTGACTCACCTTTGATATTATGGTTAAGGTATTTTTAAGATGGGTCAGTTGCAACACACGCGGAACTCTTAAAACTACTTAAATCAGCAACATGACACGTGCACCGGCACATCCATGTTATTGAACGGGGCATTTTCCGAGCCCTGGCGGGCTAATGCTCACTTCTCTGCAAAAAAGGTTGCCAGCAAGTACCTACAAATGTTCGAAACATTTGTTTAACTTGTGATATTTTTTTTCGTTCATTGATGTTGTAGTTGGGAAAGAATCTTCGAACTCAGATCTGTTTTTGATAGTGGACACTTTAAGACTCCCTCCCCTAGTTCCAATATCAACACACTGGACTTGTTAGCAAAGTAGAAGTTTCACGAAACAATAGCTCCTTTATTGCTAGCTGGTTCAGGAGTGGACAAAGAATTAAGTTCCGAAACCGAAACAAGAATGGTGGCTAATTTCCTAGTGACCACCGGGCAAGCAGATTGAAAAAGGATTAGTCCAATATTCTTTTGTTTTTCCTTTTTTCTTCTGTAAATTCAAGGTCTTACAAGATGCAATCCAAACATCTCGCGCTTGGAAGTGGTTTGTAAGAAAGTCCCAACACTAGTTCCGGTTCAGTTGGGTCTCTTACAAGTCTCAAGCTGAGCTTAGGTCGGATGCTCAAAAATGTCTGGAGCTACTCCCTAAATGGCATGAAGGGAACCTCTCTGACAGTATCTGGAAACTCCAGCCATTTAACACTGACCTTGAAGAGGGATTGGCATGATGATTCTAAAACGTAAAGTTTTATCCGGCGAAGGGAAGCGATTTCAAGCATTACTGCCTACGGATTTACAGGGGTGAATGGACTGAAGATAGCTGACCAATCGAAAACTGTCTTTGTAAGACAGTAAGACCTTTAGAAGGGTTTTATAGGGTGAATGTCCGTTCTCGACCTCGTGCACATTTCTACCTGGCAAAGATAAAAGAAAGCAAGGCCGTGTTTGCGATTTTCAGACGATTCCACAATTGAACGCGAAAGGCCTGTGGGATTTCGAATAAGGGGCTTAGCGGATGAAGCTGAAACCGCATCTTATTTTCACTTTTCATGAAATATCTCAAAGAAGGGTGGAGGTATAGCAAACAAGCGAAAGTGACGACTGGCACTGACCGGTAACCACATGATGCTGCCATGTGATAATACATGGCTCCAGCGCCAGGTAAAGCCAGCAAAAGGTAACGGCACCGTTTGAAATGTTACCTCATACGCCGATTATTTTTTTCCATGTGTGCCAGTACGAGACAGACATTTTCATTGTTCATATAGCAATAATTAGGGGGTTGAGTAATCATGTGCACTAATCGAGAGTAAGCGAGTCTTAACGACGCTGCTATTTTTTTTTCCACGTGACTTTTCCTTTGGTGTGGCTCGGATCCTTTTTCCGATCGCGAGTAGGCGCCTAGCCAAACTTTCTCTCTCTCTCTTTCAGGACAAAAATACACTACCGTCACACTGTCGTGGTATGGCCTGGTATTTGGGAATCAAACATAACGAATTCCCCTCTTATGGCGTCGCGGCTTACGTTCTGAACATGAAATGACATTTTTGTTTTGCAGTCGTGATGGGAGGCTTTCAAGGCCTAAGATGACAAGGATAACAGTTCAAGAGTTTTGGGCTGATGGGTGTAAGCCAATCGAGTGGAATGCGTGATTGATAAAGCGGTCAAGCAACCTCAGTCATGGGAATGCTGGCAAGAAATGGAATGTAGGAAGGAAGGATTGAGGCAAATTCTGTGTGAAAACTGTAAGCTTCCAAATTGTAGGTGATTGGATCCCCAAGTTCTTATTTCTTTTCTTTCTTTTTTTTCGTACGAGAAATAACGTTTCTGAAGGGCTTCTAACCCACTTTAGATGCTCTCAAGTACAGAGTTTCTAATTCGCCTTCCAAGCCGGCGAATAAAAAGTATGAAAAAGGCAAGAAAAATATAGCGCCCTCCAACTTTCAACTCCATTAATTGCATTTTCTCCTCTTGACTTTGTCCAGTTTGTGTCAGAAGCAGTTTACCTCACCTGGCAACTAATTTGCGGCGTCGAGCTCCAGAACCCATGGAAGATGGGTTGAAGAAGGAAAATTTGGACTTGCACACTTCTTTAAACTAGGGCCTATTTCTACGAATCACCCATTCGTTTGGCAAGCTGCAGCTTGAGAATAGCCCAACGTTAATCAGTTATCACTGAATCATGCCGTTTAAGAGATCCTTGGCACTTTGGGACTGGGGTCGGTACCAGGAACAAAGAACTCGACGTCGTTTCGGAAACTGAAGTGAAAACGCGTTGGTCTTTGGATCACTAAAGTGAGAGTTGTGTACAACTTGGAGTCGCTAGGAGAACTGAGTGGAAAGCCATGGTCTTTGCCAGTACTGTGAAGGAGAAAGGGACCCTCAGCTTTATTAGATAACTAGGTTACCTGTAACTGCGGGTAGAAGACGAAACTTACCGCGCTACCTTTGTTATGCCGAAGTGCGATCAATTTTTTATTTGATTTTTTGAGTTCTAAAAAAAGCCGTGGTGTATTACTGGGCATTATAACCACAGCTGGTCTGTCAAAGAAAGGTACTGCACATTGTCTTTATACAACACACTTGAGTATCGTCCGTTTAATTGATCAGTTACGAGAAAAAAATCCCCTTAAATATCCCCAGTTACGAGTAAAAAAGGTCACTTGAATAAAGCCTGTAAAGAAAAATGTAAAACACGCTTTGGTGTCAGTTGCCCACAAAGGTCGCCATCGGGGTTACCAAAGACACACGTTCTCTTTTGATAGCCTCGAAGGAGCCACATGTCTGACTTTACAATGACGGGATTTTTTTAGAAATCGGACATGCCAAAATTACGGTGCTAAGAGACGAGATCAGAGGTTGGCACAGGCTGGAGCAGGTGCCCTAAACTTTCGATATCTAAACTAATGAAACGGAGCGGAAAAGGTGGACTTTTAATGGCAAAGTAAAATGAGTTTGACATTTTTTTTTCTGAAGGACTGGCTAGAAAGGGAGAAGGAAAGAGATAGCTGAGGCACACAATCGCTTACAGTATGGCAAATAGCATAACATTACTCAATCGCTCATTGAAGTTAGGCAGTCACCCATCTAAAGATTTCTCATACCCGTTGATAAGGCACTACAATGTTATTGTTGGCTTTTCCACAACTCTAGAAAGGCATAAATGTAAGCAGTGGTGCTTTGAACGGAAAGTTTTAGAAGGCTCTCAAGGGCCTCTTTTTATAAGCTCTTCCAAATCTAATTGGCTTTTAAGTTGAACTACCGAAAGCTTTTGAATACCCATTAGGGAGCATTTCACACCCCTTTCCCCTTCGGTTTTGGTACCGATATTTCACCAACAATGCAACAGTGAACAGTGCCACAGCGTGCTGATTTTGCGTCCGTTTGCCGTGAAAGTATTGATGTCTTTTTTATTAGGCAAGAGAAGGGATTTTTCGACGACCGATGAAAGCGAAAGTGGAAAACGAGCCCGACCGGAACACAAACTTGGGGAATATAACTCGTTCGCTTAAAACGGGAAAATGAAACTACAATACGGTTATGACTAATTACCTCAGACACCGAATTAGAGAGTAAAAGTAGTTCTCTCTCTTTTTCCTGAACTTTACACGAGTGACTTAAAGGAAATGCGCTAGAGCATGCCACTGTTCTTTTTCACTTTGATTGCTACATTGGTTTAACACTGTCTCGTACTATCCGTTTTCAAATCTGGTTTTCAAATGTATCAATCTTGAGTGTAAAAACTCTTGGCCTACGGGTATTTGTGTGCACCTTATAGATATTCTCAACAAAATATAGCTAACCTATAAATCGAGTTTTACGGAGATGGTAACGAAGCAGGCAGGAGAATGAAATAGAAACACAGGTCTGCACTCACCACTTGGCTGCGACTTAACACACGAACAGATTGGTAGTCAAAGTACCACCGAAGTTGAAACACACACTAAGCTTGATCGGGGCTGGATGGATGGGTATTATATTAGGCTGGGCGCCGTGGCTTCTTTGCGATGACCCACAAGCGGAACGAAATATATTGACCACTTAGCTAACAAGTTCTTCCGTGGAGTACAACAACACTACGACGAGCTATTCAAACATCG
The DNA here is from genome assembly GCA_020615345.1 of Triops cancriformis. NCBI lineage: Eukaryota > Metazoa > Arthropoda > Branchiopoda > Notostraca > Triopsidae > Triops > Triops cancriformis. Next base: position 55,704 of record JAHZNP010000265.1, read on the forward strand.
ACTGGAACATCCAAGGTCTGTACCGGATCGTATAACATGCTGCCCGCCACCGCAAGACTTTGAGGTAAAAGGTAAGGCTAGGAAGGACCTTCGACTTGATGGTTAATCCCAGGTAAAGCGGCAAGGTCACTCAACGCAACCAGAAGAAAAAAAAAGGGAGGTTTGGGTGAAGGAATGGGGGAGGGTGGTTCACATGGCCTAGGCCGTATGGAAAGGGAGAGTGGCGAAAAGAAAAAGTAAATCTGATGCTACTTTTCCAGCCAATCATACCCAGGGGTATTTTGTCCCTTTAGTTTACAATTGTTAGTTAGTCGTTGTTGACTGTTGTGGGTTACTTCCAAGCAACTCAAGTTCATCTAATTAGCCGTCCCAGTGGGATTGCGTGCCGTTCCACACGCCCGAAATGACCAGTCTGTTAATTCATACCTAGCAGAATGACAGGAGGAAATTGATACCTTGCGAATACCCTTGGAAGGTTACCGGCGCTGATTTGTGGGTTGAAGAGTCATTCAGAAGCTGCTGTCCTGCAGGGTCTAGGAAATCACGGACATTAGCTAAACGACAGAGACAATTTCATAATTTCGCGAAAAGAGACAGCGGAAACTTTAATCATCGTGGTGCAACAAAAATAACCTTCATACAAATCCGAGCTAAGCATTTGGGATGGTAATCACGAGAACGTGAAAGTTGGTGCCGAGGAATTAGGCGAGGGCTGTAATGTCAGAGCAGTGGTGTCCTTCCTGGGAGCCAAATTCAAGCAACTCGGAAGGAAGGAAGGACGACCAATGTAGTGTAAGTCTGTACGTCCGCATTGACTCCCACGTTCAAGCCCGAGGATTCCGACCATAAGCCAAGCCCTCTTAAACTTGAAACCCAGCTTTTTTCAACCCAAAAATCCAGGAAGCTACAGAACTACCTTTTGTTGGGAGTTCAAACTTGTAAGGGGAACGAAATTGATCAAGGTCGACTGACGATGATGAAGCTACCCCAAATGTTACACTTTTCATCCTTACAAAATCCCCTTTGTTGTCCATAATTGCAAAGCAGTCCCGCGAAGTGTGAGCGTTCCACTTGATCGTCTTGGCGAATTTTCGCCACGTGCCCTAAATCGCAACGCCGGTAAAATGAGGTTTCCTAGCCGAATAAGCGCATTGTATAGCATTTAAAAGCTCATTGAAAAAGTGGGCAATTTGGGTAGCTTTAATTGTTTCCGTTAACAAAGTCATTGAGAGCCAGTCAAGGATTCACGTACTGTAAATTGCACGCCAGTAAGTTAGTGTACTGTACATTACAAGAAAACAGAAAATCCATGAAAAAAGGCCTTGTTCCACGGGTTTGCGATTGATATAATGGTTCAATAATAGGATACTCGTGTTTAGCAAGGGTTATCTCTGGGGGTTTTATTATTATATTCTTAAGGTAAGGAGCATGGTGAGTTCTTGAGGCTGATGCTTGGAGAAACCGAGAAGTAGGCCAAGGCGAGATGCGCAAGTAATAGTTTGGCGTCAGAGCAAGTCGGAGTCGCCTTAGGTGCTATCGAACGCGTTGTGGGGGACTCTCTTTTTATTATTGCACAAACGTTCCCCTACCTGGGCCTGTGGATTTTAGTCAAGGGCCAACAGGAGCAGACGCATCTCCTGTGGACAACCCGGAAAGTGTTTCAAGGTAAACGCCCAAACTTGGTGGTGCCAACCATGTGCAAGGCTCGCGTAGCTAGAGAATTTCCTTGATCCGAGCCCTTATGCAAGCCCAACTCGGAAGTAGAGCACAAGAGCAGCCCAAGCCGATAGGGTAGTATGTTAAAGCTCTTGTATCACGGACCCTTCACGTTTATGTGTGGGGAAGATGAACGCGACGAGCCAAATATCACGTTTTCTCACCCTGGTGTGAAAGCTGAGAGAAAAGGTTGTCCAGTTTGAGGTGGACTATGGAATTAGTCACAATTGAGGGTAACCGGCTTTTTCTTTCCCTTAAAATTTGCAAACATTGAACAGTTTTTAAACATAAATATAAACAAGGAATGGCCAGCTGTAAAGTTAAGGAAGTGAATGTCTGTTTTCCAAGAGAAGACAATAACGCTAAATTCGAGCACTTAGATGCATCTTCCATTTTTTCTTTGTTTTTCGAAGGTCTGATTAGGTGTTTCATTGTTCAAGACATCACGACTAGGTTTTTGTGTAGAGCACAGCGACTTCGTCTATAGCTTGAAAGGGAGAAACAATAGGCCCCGTTTTGGAGGGCGGAAGTCGACATGGTGTATAATTACGTGATTTCCTTGTAGGGTACACGCTGTCAAGATTGACAGGTTTGATTTGAGTCGGGGGTAGAGACCTTAAGCGTTCATCTAGCGCTGTGGCATTTTTGTTAAACGTAAGTTTGTTTTGGTTTTCAGCTTGGGCGTTATTTTACTTATGAAAAGCCCAAGTTGATGGTAAACGAAAGTTTCCATAGCCCAGAGAAAACGATTGGTACATATTCGGGCATGTTAGTGTTTTTGTATAAATCAGAACAGAGCTTAGAACAGATCGCTGCTACAAAAAAGTCCTAATCATCTGAAACGAAAAGCTGAAATCTTGAGAAGACTTTCACGTGCGAATGCATCTATAAGTGAAAACTTTCTTAGTGTACGAGGAGAAAGCTTGGGGTAGCCCATAAAAAGGAAAAAATAGCCTTCGGCAGTGGCGAGTGTTGATGAATCTCCCCTAAGCAAGCGTTTTGTAAGAAGTTCGTTTTCACTCTTGAAAAGTAGTGGGAACCCAAGTAGAGACGAGGCACTCTTTTTGTGTCATATTATTTGATGCTCTTTTGTTCTGCTGAGTGATCTTAAAGCTGTTTATGGGCCGTTGTCTTTGTCCAACGAGTACCTGTGTTTTGGTCCATCGACTCCGCTTTAATAAGAGGCAAAATAATGATGTAAAAAATTGAAAGGGAGTAGTTAAAGCCTCCGGATATATAAGAAGTTTTTAGGGTTCACTCTTAGTTTCTGTGATAAAGTTTACGAGCTTACAGTACGCGGGGGCACTTCCGTGCAGCCCCCAAAAAAGTGGAGAGCTCGACAGTACGTTTCCTCACTTCGCTTACCTGATTCTTTATTGCCTCGCATTTCCATTTTCCTCTTCATTTTACGGAAATCTTTCTTACGGATTTATAACCCTTTCATTTTTTATATTTATTTTTGAGCAGCGTCACTTGATTCACAGTGAATTACGTTTTCCCCACGAAAGACCAGTAGAAGACGACAATGAAGCGAGGAAGTAGCATCGATCGTCTGAAAGACTCCAATTAATTAAATTTCTTTTTATGTTGGTGAACAAAACGTATTGTGCCTTTCTTTCGCTTCGCTCGTTCTTGTCCGCATTTTTGTAAAAGGGTTAATCTGAAATGTTCGTAACTATCATGCTTACCTTTCGTTTTATTGTTTCCCTTTCGCTTTTTATGGACCCAAATCTTTTTAGGCTTAAGAAGAAAGCTCATCCGAGGAACTGATATCGACCTTGACGTTTCATTTCCAAGGAAGGCGATTTTAAGGAAAAGGTCGAGTTTTTGTGTAAGTAATCTGGTCACGTAGGGATGACTTCCCAAAGGACGATTGACGTTAGCATTCCCTTCTTTGCTTTCCTACTATTAAGTGTGATGCTTATGCTTATTCGAATAGTAGGAAGAATGTGTTCGTAGTATTATGGGACAGGCAAATTTGCACGTCGGGTCTTACCAATGCCCCAAAAATTGCGAGAAAACCGAGGACACAAATGTATAAAAGTCCAAAGCGTGCAAATCGGACGATACGAGGATGATGCTGTTATAGAAACCGTTTAAGGCTGATTGGTTTTTTGGCAACGTTTGTGAGTCAGGTTATTGCGCATGTTTCGTGCTTCGGAAAGACCTTAACCTATATAGTCGAGGTAAAATGCGAAGTGGATCTTGTAGATATGTGTTGCAGCACAGCTTCCTGCCAGGCTGTAAATTGTAAAGTATTTAGGCTACCTATCAATAACTAGGTCAAGTCGATAGTTCTGCGCTCCCGTAACGAGGAAGTTGTTAGGTATTTATCGTAAAAAATCTGCAATATTTGTTTTCTTCTTGGAGCTTTTCGTAACACAAACAAAGAGAGAGACAAACAAAAATAAAGCATTTCTGTTTACTGCCGTTTATGGAAGTCCTTACGAGCATGTGTAGAACGTGGTGTACAAAAAGAGTAAGAGTGTGACAAGGACGCTGTTTGCTTACAGTTTCGTTCGTGATTTTCAGGTGGGGGAATACCTTTTCACAATCCAGCGATGGCAGAAGAGCCGACAACGCCGTTACAAAACGTGGAGGAGGCCATGATAGGCTTTTTGACCTTACTAGCCAAAGTGGAGCGTCCGTTTTGTGCTAACTGTGACACGAATGATTTATCGCCGATGTATTACTGCAATACGTGCGGTAAGGATTCTCCTGCTGTGTGAAAAGGAACAGCTTGCATCCTAGCAGACATTGATTTTTGAAAGGGAGAACGAAAGCGACACGGGGGATTGGTATTGATTTTTTTTTTATTTGGTTTGCAGGTCAAGCGTTGTGTGCTAAATGTCGTTCCGAAACTCATCAAGCAAAGATGTTCAGCCAGCACGACATCAGCGATGTATCCAAATTTACTAGGGAACCTCAGCGCAAAGTAACAATGTCAAATGGTTATTCCGACTAAGCTTTCCTTAAAGGCTAAAAATTTGATAAGTATTACGAGCTTACGAGTTGAAGAATTTGGAAGTTTTCTACTGTTAGCCCCTTTCCATTTGTTCGGTACTAGGGGTCAGGGCCGTACCCAAGATTTTGATTTTGAAAGTTTCGGGGGGGAGGTTTAGTATGCAATTTTTTTGGACATTTGGGCATTCTTCTATGCTCGCCATGATAAAAATAACATTTCTGGGGGGGGGGTCAACCCCCCCTGGGTACGGCCTTGCTAGGGATCTCGGAAGTGGAATATTAGCCTTTACCAAAATTAGTACAGGTAAACTGAACATACAATACTTACTAACATTTTTATAAGAAGCGTCATTTACTAAGAAATAACAGAGGGAATTAACTAGTGGAATGAACTGTCACTGTGTCACAAAACCGATGACCCAGTAATAGGCTTAGGCCTACACTGGTGAAGATCAATTTAAAAAAGTGGGAATATTCCTCATAGACGGAACCGTTTATACCATTACTTGTTTCGTTTATTTGCTTTTGTTCCACGCGCCTTTCCTAATTCACGAGCAACCCTATTTAAATAAATGTTACATAACTTAACCGAGCTTAAACGTACTATAGTAGAAGACATCACATAGGCTACAGCCACGTTTCAATCAATCGTTGGTTTAACCAACCATTAATTCGTCAAGACTTTCTTCGCCATCCAGTTTTCTGTTGCGCACTCGGAAAGACTTCAACGTGCACTTAAAAAAAAGTTAAAAGTCGTCTAGTAATGACCAATTACTTTACTGATTGAAAATATAAATACAACTTTTATATAACAAAGAGCATACGTTTTGTTGTCATTTACTACGAATTATTATTATTATTTTTAAATAAAGCAATCGTTCGGTTATCCAACCGATGGTCCGGTTCCACAGAGGTTGAATAAGAGGGCTTTTAATGTGTACCTAACCTAGCTTTACTTAAAGTAACTTAACGTCACCTTACCTAATCTACGAAACCCTTCCTGATGTACTAGTACAGGACACCATTCGTTATAGTAAGATTCTAGTGCTGTTTGTGATTTATTTTTCTTACGAAAATCTTATTGTTTGTTTGTTTGTATTAAATCTAGCACTTTTGAAGTTTGCTACTGTTCAAGAGCCCCGAATTGAATAAATCGAACAGGACTATAGAAAAGCACAGAGGATTTCAGCATTCGGTGCTTTGACATGATCGATTCATCGAAGTGCGAAAGTTTGACGTTTTGAAGGATAGGGTGTGAACATCGAAAATGAAAAAGTTTGGGAGATCGTCGGGGTTTAAACTTTTTAAAGATCTAGAAATTTGAGTAACTTCCAAGTAAAAACGCGCGATTCTAACTGAATTGCTAACTGACGATATCCAAAGTTGGAAAGGTTTGCCTTTGTTTAGTTCACTTCGTTGTTATATCGTCCTTGTATTGAGTTTTGTTGTTGTTTTGATTGGCGGGTAGAAAAAGAAACATGTCGTACTGAAAACTTCCTGATTTGCTAATCAGCTAAAACTCTTTCGTGCCTGGTGTACCCTTGTAGTGTTTGACACATGGGGAGCCATATATTATGTTTAGTCCGGTGAGCGAAACCTTGCTGTGCATCAATTGTTTCCGGGAGCTTTCCAACGAAGAACGCCCACAGTGTTTGGACCTGGATACAGCTTACGCCCAACGCTGCGAAGCATTGAAAAGGGCCATGGATGTAAGACTTGCAACGAGCCTTAATTAGCAAATATGACACCCAGACATATTTGCCTTCTGACATGCACAGGCGGTGACGGATTTGGAGGCCAAAGTCAAGGAAGAAGTGGCTCTTCACCGGGGACTTTTGAAAGATTTGCAAATTAACGCTATGCGAGAGGAAAGTACAATTCACGTATTTGCGAAGATATTGCGCAGTACCATAACCCAGACCGAGGAAAAGCTGATTGATGACGTGAAAAGGTACCGGGCGCTTGACCTTTACGTTGTCATTCATTCCATCCGGGCGTGCAGCCGAGTCATGTTTGTAATGTTCACTTCTTATACAGGCAATTGCAAAGCAAGGAAAACATGTTGGAGGACAAGTTGCGAACGCTCGAATCCTTGATCTCCAACTTGCAAGCCTACCTGACACTGAGCACGGCATTCGAGTCTTCCGCATCAAAATACGAAGTTCTCAAAATGGCAGCTGGTTTGATTGAGCGACTCGCCGCCATTGGTGGTATTGTGCACCCAAGCAAGTAGGAAACAACATACATGTCTTATACCACTTTTTTTCCATACCGAAAGTTTTTGCAACTCTATAAAGACCTGCCGCGGACAGTAGCTCGATCTTATCCGATTTCAAAGCCGAGTTTGCCACGAGCTTGGGACTTGTACTGCAAACTTCAGCTTGGGAAGCTTTGCTGAAAACGCCGGAAGAAAACGGTAACGCTGGTCGCTTCCGTACCCATACAATGTGAATAACCACTTTTGCTTTACATCATTAGACAACGACACGGTCCCAAACGTCGAAAATGGAAGACATGTAAACGCTTCGCCAGATCTTACGCAGTTGAATCGAGCCTGGTCGTCGTTGCAAGACTTACACACGGAAGCTGCTATCCTTGATCCAGAAAACTGCGAAACGAGGCAGTTAACTCCAGTCGAGGGTGTCTTGGAACAACATCACCCTGCCGAAATTGTTATGGCTGATAAAGAAAACCCAGCACACGACGTTCCAGAAATAGACTTCAAGAAAGAAACAACAGCTCCCACTTATGAGAGTAGCTTACCTTCCAGTAGTAATGCCACCGTTGTCAAAGACGAGGTGTCGATGAATAAATCGAGCACGCGCCGCCCTACCAGTTTGGAGATGAAAATTGAACCCGTGACATTTACGGCCAATTCAGGACCTGTGCCATGTCCTCATGTTCAGGAAGAGCCGGGACATTCAAACGAGCGCTCATTTCCAGATGCACGGAGCGGTACATTATGTCACGAAGAAAGGTATCGCGACGTGACGCGAACCATGAAGAAAGCGCACAGCGAAGAGCGGCAGCATCTTGAGAGAGTGAAGCCGGCCGATGACACGAAAAGAAAACGGTCACGAAGTGGGAAAAGTCACCACCAACCCCGTTTGCACAAGAGCTTAGAGCGACCGAAAAGCCCGATTCGTCATCCGTTCCTGGAGCATCATCACTACCCTAAGCCAGATCCGCATTATGACATGGGTCAAGTCGAGCTCTTCGCCACCATTCAATCCAAGAAGGCTGTCAGGCAAGGAGCCCAAAATTTCTTAGTTACGTCGCTCGTCGGCTTACGACGCTCTTTAACTTCAGCGAATAACCACCATGTCCCTGTTTCGCAAGTCGCCGCCGTCTCTGTTCATTCCAGCCATCAAAGCGTGGCACCGGGTCCAACTTCTTGCACGTCGACTTTGTCGTCGGCGGGACAGAAAGCCAAAGACGGACGCTGCGTGTCTTCCAATTTTCCGCCGGATTTGCTTCGTCCCACGGCGCTGGCTGATCGTTCAGGGCTTATGACTCCTGATTACATCGACATGCATCCGCGAAACGTGTCCAACAGTTCGAATGCCAGCTCCTCCAGAGAACTCCATAGGGAGAATCATACCAAGACCGACGAGGGGAGAAAAACTCCAGGGACGGCTCATTTGTGCGTGGTACAAGCTATGGTTCATCAAGACGAGCCACCATCGACCAAGAAGGGCCAGATGACGGAAAATCTTTATGAGCGCTTAGCACCGATTACTACCAAACAACACTCGATCGCTTCGGCCGCGATTGGCACGCCTACTTCTGCCCCCAGCTCCCATGCCGAGCCGCAAGAGATCGAGTTAAGCGCAGAAGAACTTCGTCAACTCATTCGCGTGTTGCGTAGCTTGGGATCTGCGGACCCTCGCGGTCACGCTCACTCCACGTTGCCAGCTAATCCGAGTCGTTACGCTTCCGCGAGCAGTTTAGAAGACACGCGACGTTATGGTGGTAACAACCGGCGCTCGCCGGCCGCTTCAGCTCCACCTTTGCGGCGCTCGGAGAGTTTCGAAGGACACGAAGAAGCGGTCGAGATGCTAGTCACTGCAGTACAAGAAATGCGCAAAATTTGCTCGCCTACCCGAAAGCTTCCTAACTAGTCACTGTTTACTGTTGTTCATTGTTATATTCTGTAAGACTTTGCGGCTTTGCAACATGGGAAAATTCCATATAAACATAGCGACTTCCCCCAAATACCTTTTCCGTGCTATTTTCTCATATACAACGGGTATGAATGTACCGTCGTAAATTACCCCTGTCAGAGCTCTGTTCACGCAGCAGTGTGCGTGGTCATATGCAGCTAGATTTGTCTGCACCGGTGGTACCTAACAAATGCTCGCAAAATCAGTAAAATTCCCGAGTTAGCTAAACTTCCAACAACAAACGTAAGCATACAGTATTGTAATCGATCCAGGAGAGGATCCTGGATCTGTACCAAAAAGTCCTAAAGTCAAGGGGCGTTGCGAGGGTGTCTTTTTTTTTTTGGGGGGGGGGGGTCAGCCCTTATTTTACTGACTGCATTGTACCATAACTTTTACCGACCGATACACTAACAGTTATTAAAGTTATAAACTTGATCTAACCTAACGATTTTCTTTCGAAAGCTCTCGTTCTCACAGTCTCGATTGCAAACATACATCTCTCTCTATATACAGAATGTTACAGTATATAATATAAACACAATGTTTTAAAACCCTTTTTTAACAAAAGAAGCTCAGCGGTACACAAAGCATATTATCAACAGTTATGTTATTGTTAAGAAATTTATTTTTACAGCGAGTTGATATGACAATTGTCTAAACTCATGCATCATTCGAATTACATAGTTTAATTATACTGCGAGCAGTTTTTGACACGTATATAACTCTGTTTGCGGAGTGTATGTAAAAAAGTTCCCATTTTATCATCTCATAAGATTGGTATTAATGTGACAAAAAGAACGTAATAAAAATACAAATGAAAAAATAACCACAGGATACACGGTTCTTGAGTTAGGGATAGCTGAGCTGAGCATTCGAGCCCCCAGGACTTCAAAGGAGTACGGAGTGAGTTCTTGTTCTGTCGGAGACGACTGTTCAGTCCTACCTACCTTGATTTGTCATCTGCCTGACACAAGCACGTGCCAAGCTTGTCCCAACAGGGTGCAGAAATAAAGCTGCGAACGTCCCTCTGCCCCATGCTCTGTCCTCTCGAACGTTTTCTGCGCTCGGCATTGTGTTGCACCACCGAGTATACTCTGTTTGTTACACGCAAGGGGAATGCTCGAGTCTCCGCCTCTTGAGCTGCCATCGCCCCCAGTAGGCTGGGCGAATGGGTTTGGGGTTGTGCGTGTTATGTTTTGACGGTCGTGTTTACAATTCATTACATCAAGGCGAGGTTTTTGGTCAGCACTGAAAAGGTAGCTATTGTTAAAAGCTGTATTTGAAAGTAACTTTGACTGTTAAGCAGAATTACAGTAAGTTTCTTTCCCTGATCTTTGCCTTGTTTACTTGGCAAATAGAAATAGAACCCAGTTCCTTTTAACTTACCCGACGCTTTAAATAACACAAATAAAATAGATTCTAATGCCATCATTTATAGTTCTCTTCCACAGAGTGCTGCTGCTTCTCAGCCAGAGAAGCAGAGCAATATGCAATCTGAGGTAGAATGGCAAAAAGAGGTCGAGTCCGTGTCGCACCTGTCAACTCGAGCTCCTTTAAAACTCTGCGACAATGTCCTGCTGGTCGACGACAATGTGATGACAGCCAGCGATATTGCGAACAGCAATGTAGACTCAAACATGACCGTATTGCTGAGTGAACGAAGTATTTGCCTGTTTGAAAACAAGCCAACCCCTGAACCCGAGCCGTGCAAGAGCCATAACGTAACCAAGGACCTCACGTCAAGTATTTTGTCATTCGTAAAGCGCCGTAGCAATAATACTCAACGCAATGATCAGCCTGCGAAACGGGTGTCATTCCAAGAAGGGCAGTCTTCGCTCCGTAAAACGCACTCTGCTTGCGAAAGGTATTCTTGGTGCGGCACCCAAATGTCCGATTACACCCAGTTACCTCAAAGTTACTCACTGGGGGTGTTGGAAGAGCCCCAATCAGAAATTTGGATCGCGCAAGCATTAATTGACAAAGGATTACGCAAATCCGACGTAGAAACGTCCCGCCAGCGCCAGCTCCTAACTACGCCAACACCAAATCGAGCTTCAGACGTGTCCCTGGCTACCTCTGCGAGCTCAACGTCCGTTGCCGAACGAGGTGCTCCTGAAGGGCAAGAAGATCCTTTGCACACTTCTACTTCAGAACTCTCCTTGTCAGCTTCCCAGTGTATGGGATGCTGTTGCGAAAAAATGGGGAAGATGTACCGCCTCCAGCGCTCTGTGGAAGCAAACATAAGCAAAAGTCAGCAGCGGCAAAACGCCAAAAAGTTTGCACAAGACAAACTCAAACGGGCCTTGTCATATTTTGATTTACCGAACCCTTCAACCACGTCCGTTTCGTCACTGGAATCCGCGTCCACTGAAATGTCCGAAGTGGACTGGCCTTCGCCAGGATTGGTTCAAGAGGATGACCACTTGTCACCTGAAGAAAAAGCACACGGAGTAATACGCGAGGCCCTATTTTATTTCGTTTTTCTTGAAGGTTATTAAAAAAAATTTGCTTTTCAGGTATTCAAGTGCTATGTCAATTATTTTAAGGGTGAACCTAGTCTGCGTTATTTAGCCATCATTGAACACCACGTGCTAGTATTAGAGAAGCAAGTACCTTTGCTGTCTAAAAGGGTTGAGGATTATGTTGCGCTGTGGCAGTGCAGCTTTGCCGGGTTGAGTGTTGTTAAAGTAAGCGACCGGCCAATTTATTTCTTGGGAGAAAGCAAGTAATAATGTGACTTTTGTTAGGTTCGCTACCAGTACCACCAAGTACATTTGATTAAAAAATGTCCCGATCGAGATAGCGGTGAATGCGTAGTCAACTTTTTCGACAAATCGGTATCGCAATCTGCGCTAAGCAAAATCGCTGTCAACTGGAACCGATCAAATTTCAAAGCTTCCATTGAAAAAGTCCCTATTATTGTCGAGCTGAATTCCGAATTAAACTCACGACTTTCACCTTGGCTGAAGGAAGCCACTACTGAGAAGGTGGAATCGCGCTTATTGTGAGAAAGTGTTTACCATCATTAGTAACGGTCAATATTCCCGTTTCTAGGAACCAGAAGTTTTGTTGGTTTCCTTAATTAAGTGGCACCAACATCAGGGCTGTGAAACGCCTTGGGGTCCTATTCAGGAAGGGTACTTTATGTACCATTGGACATGGGAAGACAAAGCTAAGCTCAAAGTGTCACCGAAATGGCATTGGGATGCTGGATACTTCATGATTAAGTAAGTTTATCGCGTTTATTTGTCCGTTAGCTTCGCACGCGTGTTTTCAGCGGTCGAGACCCAGTATTTTTCGTCACACATTAAAATGAACCGAAATGTGTGGTTCTACGTAGAGCGGGGGTTTTCTATCAATTCAGCAGTCCGAACGAGAGGTTACCCTTACTGGTGCTTCCTTTGTATGGAAGTGATGTTTCTATGGGGTTTGGAGTGAATGTGCCGCGGCCGAATTGCTTTGCCATCAGAATCGGCGGAGGCAGTTTACTGTTGGCTGCGTCTTCTCGAGAGGAATTTTGTCAGTGGGAAGAAGCTTTCAAACTCGGAATTGCATTTAATCCTGTAACGTTACTGATTTTTATAAGCGTTTTGGTTTTATTGATGTTGACTCTTTGTTAGCAAAAAGCCGTCGTTCGAGAAAAAATTCCCATGCCCTGCGGCTTAATTTTGACACCTTGCAATCTCGTCTTATTCCAAGAATCTTTAAACTTTACTCAGCTAGCAGGAGCGCTGATGGATTCTATACATAGCATTGGACTCAGTGACGATGAAATGGACACATTTTGTGTGATTGTAAGCGGATTTACAAAAGATTTATTAAAACGGCTCAGTCTTAATTTTGCGACACATGTTCATATTATTCTTTTTGTTCAGGAATTCGACTGCCAAGAAGCAAGTGAAGGGAGTGGAGACTGGATTCTGTACTTTGCATCCACTTACGACCTGAACTTTTTTGTTAATAAAATAAAGCGGATGGACGTGGGCCAAATGGCGGTAAGATTTAATTTTCTTTGGCTTAATGGAAGCGAATTGAATGTTTGATTTCCTAGGTTCCTGAAATACTGGTGTTGTCCGATGAAACGACGCTTAATGAGTGCAGGCAGCTATCTCATCATCTTTTACATTAAATTCCTAACTTTTCTAAGTCTTTAAACATTTTAATATTTTTTCAGTTGAAGTTTATACAACGGCTGGCTGAGCCTTTTTCAGTTATCACATGTTTTCATGTGCATACGCTGTACAACTTTATATGGGCTTAGTATATAGCAGTGTAACTAGGGCAATTCTAATTTGCTTTGCTGTGATATGTATACACTTTGATAATAACGTACGTTCAAAAGTTTACGAGAAGTTGTTAGTACTTGTGTTTTTTTTTATTTTTCCGAACATTCTTTTATGGTTCGGTTCGACTGAAAGAAGTTAACAGTCAAGCTCGGGTATAGGAGACTTTCAAGGATGAAAACTGCTCTTAAAGAAAATCGTCAAAAGAAGTTTTGTACTGCAGTAAGAAAAATAAACAAAATAGAAAGTAAGGAGCCCGGATGTATAGAATCTTAGAGATATTCGATCGTTCGGCGATTTTTTTTCATCCCATCTAATGAAGTAATGTTTTGAAAAAGTAAGAACCGGATGTAATCTGTATTGGATCTGTATCAATATCCATATTGGTCGATTTATAGTGGTCAATTGGAGATCAAAACTTGAAAAGTATCTTTTTTACATTTTTGTAATTTCACGTTAAAAGCAACATAAAACGGACCGAAAACGCAAAATAAAAACCTAAAGAGAAAATGAAAGAAAAACACTACATGCAAAGCTCGTCACCTTCGTTAACGAAGGTTTTAAGCACTAGGGTAGCTACGTGGACGCAAAGTGCGCAATTGCGTACCATTTGTTCCCGGGAAGATCTCCAGAAAGTCTACGAAGAAGGAGTAGCATTCATGTAATATAGCTTCCAGAGGTGGGGAGAGAATCAAGGTAAAGATTTAACGATAAATTACTCTTCCTTCCTCCACGAGAGGAGTTTGTAGGGAGGAGCTTCTCGATTTTGAAAAATATGTTCGGCAAATTCAGCTTAATTTTTATTCTAGTCACTTACACGTCTAATTTAAAATCAGTTACTCAGGGAAATTGGAGCTCCTTCTTAGAAAAAGACCTCTGCTAAATAAAAGCTAGTCCAGTTTTTATGTCCAAGGAGAAAAATATCGTCGAAACTACGGCTTTTTCACATTTTTCCTCAAAATGACAGTGTGATCTGTCCGGTCAACAAAGTCAGTACTTTACCCTTCTTTCTATTTTACAAGTTAACAGATTAGTCTCTCATCATTGAAAACTACACGTTAACAACATACTGGGTCTTTTATTGTGTGCAAACTTTAACTATCCAGTGGACTGTTTCCAGGTTTAATGTAAGTAGTCGTCACGGGGATTTTCGGGGGGGACATCTGGGCCTGGACATCTACTCCTGTTTTCGCATTATAAAATAAACATTCCGAAGGGGTGTTAAAAACCCCAAACACCCCCTGGGTACGGCCTTGACCGCATATGTGACAGCGAGACAAAAAATTAAATGCTGTAATACGAGATTTGAAGACTTTTTAACTAACATATTTGTTGCTCTTTTCGACCACGTATTTTTTAAATATTATACAATCCAAATAGTAGAGAGCTCAGCATGTGATCCCTGAAATGTGTTTATGCTTGATCTAGATTCGTACAAGAGGGCAACTTGTACCGATTTCTACAAATTCGATCTGGTACAGTTTACTTTCAAGGATTTTGAAAATCACAAGTTTTGTCGTGGCAGTATAACTGGAAAAGGGTTAGGCTCGACCAAGCACGGAACGTAATTGTTGCAAATTTTTTCATCCATCAGCGGTGGTGACTACCCGGCAATTGTCAGTGTTTTTAATAGTTGTAACAACACTAGCAATTACCATTGCGACCGGCAAATGCTTGTTCTTTGCCCAGCGCCGCATTAAAATTTCCTGGCGAAACACAACCGAAAAGCACAACTCACTCGTCTTGTTTGCACCATATATCAATACATTACATTAGTAAACTGAAATTGATGCTGGGAAAATTAGTTCACAGTTTTCACCCGTATAAAACGGACATGCGTACTGCTCATTTGGAAAAAAGATTTTAAAAAACTAATAATAAAAGTAACGTAGTCGTTTTGTCCATAAGAATGGGTGGGGAGAGGGCCCTAAAAAGGGAATTGTGTACGATTTCAAAGTTTCTGGCTACATAAAAAGGTTTTAAGGCCCGTTCGTTTCCAATACAAATGGCGAATTTTCTCTGTTCAGATTGTTTACACCCTTAGTGAAGGTATATTGCATTGCAGGAAGTAAGAACTTTTCTAGTTACATAGCATACGAAATGTCAAAGGTTCTTTGCAGAGACACGTGCTCCTGTAGCATGTAAGGCTCAGATTCTTAGGCGTGTAGATAACGTTTGATGCTCAATTACCGTATATTTTGTCTAACCCACCTTTATCTACTTTTATGCATATTTGCGGAAATTTTAGACCAGGCTCATAAGTTTTCATGGTGTTAATGAAGTCCACTAATTTTATAGGCTCAAAACCGGACAGAGTTTATACCTTAACGGGACAGACCTTAACAAGCTCTCAAATACAAAAGAGGTCTACGAGAGTTAAAGATAAAGTGGCAATACACAGCCTTGGAAGACGGTACCGAGTTCTCGTCTTGCGCTTTTTTTTTCAGGAGCATGTACATGCAATCCAGTTGCAAATTTTCCTTGGCGAAGTAGAACACCGCAACCCTCTGGGAAGCAAAAAAGACAAAAAGTCATATTTGTGTATTTTTGCATTGGAGACCTCGAAGCGAAATACCAGTCAAGTCTGAAGCAAATTCACCAACTTTCAATTTTTTTACAACAACCTACTAAATGCTTATAGTATAAAACAATGCTGGAGTGTAGGTAAGATCGTCAAGTAAGTTTTTTGAAGGTTTAGAAAGAAGTTCAAAGTTCAGGGGTTTAAATGAATTTGTTTGTATTTGAAAATACTTGTCAGGTAAATGTTTCACTGTTCGTAGATAAAGGGAACTGAGTATTGAACGAATCGAATACTATTGTACACTGACTAAGATACATGTGATTGTGCCTTTTATAGGTCGAAAAACTCTAAAAGTAAGGGAACGCAACGTTTTCTACAAACTACACGTGTGTCGAGGCAAAGAAAAAAGAAAACTAAAAGATAGACAATTCAGATACGCAGGAAAAGAAAAAATAGTTCAACCCTTCGTACTTTTCCCGACACGGAGCCGGAAATCGCAGATTTAAATAAATTTGTGCGCGGAATCGACGCGCAATTGGAATTGGAATATATATGTAGCACTCTTGTTGCAGTTTCTGCCAGCAATCTTACCAGCCACACGATTGGTGGGTTTATAAAAGGATTTGCTAAGACTTTCGGAATTTGAAGAACAGGCTTCGGCACTCGTGAGGAGATGCAGCGCAAATTTACACACTCAGAATTCCCACTGCGAACCAAAGAAAATCATAGGTTGCAGTGCCAAGGCTTGGATACACACGTGCTGAAACGTTAGCCGAATTTGTATAGTCAATTACTACTCCGTTTTGAACGAATTGGATTTATTTTTAAGTGGAAGACTTGCCCTGGATGATATTCTAGAAGGATGTTCTGAAATTGTGTATGATATTCTAGAAGGATGCATTGTGACAATGCAGTATTTCACAATTTAGCAACTCAACTTTGCACTTGGTCATTTCTCTTACGGCAGCAGCGAGGCCTCGTTATTTGAGATCGAGCAAATAAAGAAACGAAAGCTAAGACAAAGTGCTGCGTAGCTATGGGCTGTTATCAGTAGTAACTTCCGCTCCTAATAAGGAAGTTTGATCCACACAATGAAAGACCATGGACGTGTTTCACTGTACTGTAGGAACTTTGATAGTTTGTCTTTAAAGTGGAGATATCTCACTTTGGATTCGTTAATGTGGGAATATTTATCGACATTTCGAAACAGCATTCGCGAAGAACATTCCAAAGCAGCACTATTTAGTGCATTGCACGCTGTACAGTACACTACATGTATATCGGCCGTTTAGGCCACATTGGTGTCTTTCTGGTGCATGCGTTACGAGGCGAAGCATTCCTATTTCAAACGTCTGGCCCGTAAATTGGGCAATTTAAAAACATTTCACGGACACTAAGTGTCAGGCGTCTGCAATGGCAATCTAAAAAAAATCTTATGAAACATTTCTACAATAGAAAGCGAAACAGAGATCGAGTCCCTTCAAATGTAGGGGCAGCGTCCTACTTTATCCCTTGCAAGGATCAACAAGCGACGAACCCGGATTACTTGTTAAATCTACCGGTTCCATGATATATATGCATTTTCTTGCGGATAATTAAATGTAAGAGTTAGGTTCTTACTACCCTAACTTATTGTTGCCAGCCTTCGAACATGGCAGAAGAGTGGACTGGTTTAGGTTTAGGAATTCTTGAGCTTTAAGTTACGCGCCTAGACCTGCAAAATGCATGCTCTGATTTTTTATGTGTTAGGCAACACTTGCCAGACCTAACGCTGAACCCTCTTTTGTTACTCTATTAACCCTATCTCTTGTTACTCTATATTGTCTAAGACCTGGGAGTTATATAGTCGAGACTCCTAAATGTGGAGTAAGTTAACCCGTAGGCTAACCAGGACGCTGAATACACTGTTTTCTAAATAAACACAGGAATAGGCTACTATAGTCTTACTTGCAAGTTTTACTTGCAAGTCAGTAGCTGAAAGAAAAACTTTCGAAATTGGATTATCTCCGAACGAGCTAGAAGTCTATAGAATGTGACATCTGTACAAACGCAAAGACGGCAGAAATTAAAGTTACTCCTGTAAATATATTTAAACATTGACAAAAGGTGTTAACCTTGCAAATAATGGTAAATATGCAGAAGGCTTTTACTCTACATAATTAAAAATGCTGGCAATGTCCACACAGGTTATTAAAAAGTTGATTGAGCCATGACATAATGTGCGTTCAGTCACCGATACTATTCGTTCCTTGATGTATCGTTGCTTCCGTAAGTAGACTTATTTTTAACATTTCATAATAATGTTAAAAATGATTAAATTTATTTTACTCAAGTCAACTTTTCACATACGCCCCACACACCATTTTTTTGTTCTCATTGTCTCTCTCTGGCTTCCCTTTCCCTTGTCAAATCTCTCTTCCTTCTTGACCTTCAGCTTCCTTCCCGGTCACCTCGTATTGCCAACGTTGGGGGTCAAAGGATGACTCCGGAGACTGGGCAATCGAGGTGCTAATGGTTCTCAGAAGCTGCGGCAGCAGGCATAGCGCAAAGGCCAAAGGCACTCATAAAGATTGAAAGAAAAAGGGAAACGCTACAATATGCGTGACCCTTCGCTTCCACAAATGCCACGAAGATGCCCTACGTTGTGTTTGACGTGATGAGTAGATTTATGGAAACCTACAGAATAAATACGTATTCTAACTCCGATTTGGATGCTAATTATCATGTGTGCACTATTCATGGGATGGTTTTGGAAAACGATCCCGTGTAATTCTTTGTAGGATTTAGTTTGACTTGGTTATTAAAATAGGTCCCTGTGTTATATTAACTGCAAAACCAGATTCGTCTAGGCTTATTTGCAATACTCAGCCAGACAATAACCGATTTTACCTAAAGAGTTAAAGAAAATTACCAATAATTATTTACTAGATTAACAAGAAAAAATTAGGGTTCTTCGAACGTTAACTACTATTGTAAGCCTAGGGTAGAAGAGGTTGTACAAGAAGAAGTAAAAAAAGGTAAAAGGGATACAAGGAAACAATTAACAGAGGGGACAACTTAGAAGGGGTCAAAGGAGGACAACTTAGAATTCCAATACAGCTTAATCAACTCAAAATTTTAAATCAGGTGACCGCACGTGGAAGATCAATTTCTCTTCTATTAATATTTATGGCTATAAGGAAAATAAGATGCTACGAGTTCCTTTCGTAAAATCACCCTAAAAGTTCCCCGTGAATACTGCGATTTGATTTTTTTTCACCAAAAACATAAAAGAAAAGATTATCTTTTATATTAATACAATCACAAAAATGTTTATATGAGTTTAGGGGTTTGAATTGATTATCATTAAAGAGAGAACCCATGCTTCTGTATAACTTAATCCACAAGAATTAATACAAAATTGAAGAACAAGAGGTACTATTTGAATAAATAAAAAAAACAATCCAATGTATTTTTATACGTAGAATGTAGTGCCGTTATCTTCTGTCTACCAAACGAACAAATTTAGGGAACCTGACCCCTGAAAAGTGCGATTAAAATATCTGAAGACAGGAACTACTTGACACCCGTCGCATTCAAAGGGTAAGTTACAATACAAGAATGTCAAACCTTTTATGACTTCCTGATTTACTTGTATTTCTCCACACGAACAACAAATACAGTAACATGTTTCATATTCAATAAAAAATAACTGTTGGACAGCTGTCTTAAGTAATCTTTACCATTCATAGTCTTCACTTCCGACGATTGTAGGAAGCTGCGCCTTGGCGAGCCAATGCATCTGCAGCTTCGTTACCATAATCTCCGTTGTGTCCACGAACGTGCCTCTGCCGTGTCAAAGATTACTAGATGATAATAATTTTAATAAATCAAGGCTCACAAACTGGACATCCGCGCCAGACATAGCTTTCGTCAAATCTTGGAACTCTGTCCGATTCTTCACTTCACCGCCCGTCGCTGTTTGCCACCCGTTTTGCTGCCAACGAGGAACCCATTGATTAACAGCTTTGATCATAAACTCACTGTCGGTGTTGATCACGACTTTGCTGTGGCCCATGTTACGGGCTTGGGAAACAGCAGCTTTAGCAGCCTCAATCTCTGCTACATTGTTGGTGGGACGGCCTTCCACGGGGCGACTCAGATTCCTAAAAATGTAACGGTATGTAACAAAAGTCGATTCAGTCTTCACCCAATAAAAGATAGTTTCTACTTACATAGGATGGTTAGGTCCAAAGAACACACCGTAACCAGCCTTGGCTCCTGTACGTCCATTTGAACTACACGCTCCATCGGTGTATACATGAACGTAACCTTTCTCGTCAACGTGCGTTTCTGACCTGGAACAACTCGCCATGAATCCGGCTGGAGAATAAGGTAAAGTTCCTGAGCTGCTTGCTGCGCTCGAGCTGGAGGAAGAATGACGAGAGTTTGGAGCTGGTCTGGTGTATGGTTCGAAACGTCGGGTCTTGTGTTCGGAACGTACGCTAGAAGACACAGGTCCACCTTTTCCCGAACTATTGGTTGCTACAAACTCGTTCGCTTCTCCCTCCGTGGAGAATTTCTTGTATCTGGCTTTTGCAAATCCTTTCGTCTGTGCTTCACATTCAGCCCTAGTAAAGACATATTGCAACAAACCCTTAGTTCCTAGATAATACTTAAGGAAAGTTTAGTGAGGGTGACTTGCTTTCCATATGTTTCAATAACAATAAAAGAAAAACAGTGAGGCAACCGAGCAAAGCTGATGCTGCAGATGCATGAAAAAATATTGTCACGCAAATTCTACGCAAAGGTGTAAAATTGCGCGAGTCCCGGGTTCCTTTTATGTCACTTTTGGAGCCCCGAGTTTCCGGTGTAGCTCTATTAAACATTAACTCAATTTACCACTCAAGTCATCAGACGCACGCACAACCTCGTAACAGTTCACTCTAACCTCCCCACCCTCGCTGTACAACTGACTAACCCCTTTTCTACTAAATATATCAGTTTTTATCAGTGAAGCACACAAGATTCGTTAGGGCTAGGGTTAGGTAATCAGAAGCTACACTGTAATTATTTTTTTAATTTACAATTGCAGCAAAGAATTATAAGGACTTTACTGTAAAAATACTTTTAAAATGTTTTTCTACAGCAAATTCGTGGTTAAAAATCAGTTTTGTAAGTACTTTTACAGTGAAGTCCTTGTAATTTTTTTGCTGCACAACGAATCATTGTAAATTCACAAAATATTTTTTTACAGTGTAGGTGAAAAAGAGGGGAAAGTGTTTTGGGACACAAAAACACACAATAGAAACCTGGAACAAGAAGAGGAAAGGCTATAGGAAAGGTCATGCTAGGTCAGTTATTATAGGTCCTATATTTACAAAGGCACGCAACATAACTAAAATTGAAGAATACTTTCGTGTCACTGTACAAACATCCGCCTTTTGGCTAAAGTTGGGGGGGGGAGGGGGGGTCTACTTGCTCGGAATCATAGCTTTTGGGGTTGTACGGTAGAACATTACGTGTACCCTCAACTGCCTCCACTTCGACAAAATTATCTGTCTATTTCTTTTGGCTCAAGTGAGAAAGGTCACAATTGAAATATGCTGCCATAACATGTTTGACTTGTTTCCTGACTCTTCCCTCGATGCTCTGTCTGAGTTTCGATTCTTCGAACTCTTCGTCTAGAAAAAGCACGTAATGTACAGTACGTACTGTACAGTACAGAGAAAAACACACAAAGGGAAAGCGGATCTTTCGCAGTAAACTCACGCATTCCGAGATATGAGTCCAGAGAAAACCAAATTTTACCCCACTTTTAGACTCCTTCCTAGGTTTGGGAAGCCATTTTACGTCGTTTGTCACATAAAATGAAGTTTTTACAAATTACAGAACGTAAACCTAAAAACCGAAGCTTCTAACCTTTGAATACCCTCCGAATTAAATGTATTGGGTTGGTCGACAAGCCCGGCCCGCTCTTCAACCAATTTCGCATTCAGACAGCCCTAGTATTTCTGTGTGCACATACAATTTATTTGTTCATAACTAGCAAAAGGGATCTCTTAGTGACATGTTTGCCAACTTTGGTCATTCTTGCCTTGAAAACAAAGTTTTTACCCAACGCTGAAAGATGAGCGATATCGCTAGAAATTATTGCAGTGTTTTGCGTTATAATTTCCACAAGGGACTCAACGCTTGGGAAATGACTGAACAATTTATGCAGTCTACGGTCTTGATGGCCTACAAGAACGTGTGGTTTGGAAATGGTTTGCGCGGTTTTTAAACGAAAATGTTTGCATCAAATTGGGTGACCGATCGGGTCGCCTTAAAGAGGTCGATACGGACAAAATAACGACTTTGCTTGACATAACCCTACATGTGACAATTCAGGAGATACAAGAGATTGTTGGTTTGCCTCAAGAAAGCGTTGTGAACCACCCAAAAACCGATGGAAACGTAAAAAGGGCAGCTCCCACATGATCTCAGCGACAGGACCTGGAGCAGCGCGTAGACGCGTGCGATCTATTGCTGAATAAAAACAAGGAGCATCCTTTCTTGAATCCTTTCTAGGGGATCTTTTTTGAAAAAAATCTAAGGGATTAAGGGACAAACGTTCAGAAACCGTCCTAAATGCTGGGCTCCACCAGAACAATGTGACGCTGTGCTTCTGGTGGGATTTTAAAGAAGTGGTTTAAAATGAGATACTCCTAGGAAGTCAAACCATCAAATTATCTTCATGACAAAAATTTCGCAAATCTGGAGGCCATAAAAAAGCCCCTCGATCAATTTTTTGCACAAAAATAGAAGACGTTCTTGGACAAGGGAATCTTTGGTCTACCTAATAGTTGGGCTAAAGTCATCAAACAAAATGGTGCATACATCGTTGACTAAATTTCGGTACGCACAGTGACATTAAATTTCAAATTTGGGGTAAAAATCGGTTCGCGCTTACTGACCAACCCAATACATGCTTTCTGTAATCATTCTGATTAAGGCCACGGTTTACCCAAAGTTAGTAAGGCTCATCCGTGCATAGATGGCACCTAAAGCGTCATATTTTTTGCGGGTATTCAGGGATGGCTCGTTGCACTGAAGACTCCCAGATGGGAGGCCTGTCCAACGACCGGGAATTCGAAGTTAGTACTTCATGTGTACTTCAGAGTTATACAGCTTTACACAAATAACAGTAGGCCAACTGTGAATCCTACTTTCTGTCCCTGTCTATGCTTATGGCAATTGGTTTCCCCGCTTGTTAAACACTGTACTGTGAAATGCAACTACTTTTAGAAGCAAGTTCCAGTTTCAATATTTGCATTCATTACATTCAATACATTCGTTACTATGCGTTTGGCCTGAAAAAAAATCCTCTAAATCACGTGTTAGCAAAAAGTAGACCAGAGTTTCTCCACATTATAATCTATTTACTCTGTGAGGACAAGACAATGAAGTCTCACGAAAACTAGATGTTGGCCTTGGAAAAGAAAGTCTGTTAGTTTTATTTATACAGTTACTAAACGTAGGCCTCTTAGAATTCGCTTACGATAACTAATTCTACAAGCTAGTCAATTTACTGATTATCTTTTGTGTCAGTAGGAAAAGGTATGATTTCCAACAAGACGATAAGAAATATTGTGACTTTTACTTAGTTACTTTTGATATGTTGAATTCAACTCCAATACAGAATTATATGTCATTAAAAGCTAAAACCAAAAGTGCAGCCTCTAACGAAAGAGAACGGGGTACATCTAACCCAACTTTCATCCTTCAGCTATTACGATCATTTTATATGAAAACAGACGGTGAATTAAGTGCAGGTGTTTGAAATGTTATGCCTTTGCGGCAATCAAATACCTATTTTCGAAATTCATTCTAAGTTAAACTGGGAAAGTTTTTCTATTATCTGACGAATATAAATTCGCAAACTCTTTCACGGTCATTGCTTAGGGTTTCTTGAATTTACGTTACACAGAAGACTTGTTCGATCTGCTTTCGGGCCGTTTCACACAGGCTATAGACAAAGACGTGCAAGGCTGAAATAGGCTTCCAAAAACATCTGAGCACTATAATTAGCGTACTCGAAACAGACACCGAGAGTGAAAAATGTAAAACATTCTACCATTATTAATTGTTTTGATCTGTACTTGATCTAGACTTGAAAGCTTCATAGGCTAAATCCAGTGCCTTCTGCAACGTATATGTAAGAAACCCATACCTGCACTTCTCATTAAAAAATTTCGTGTGAAATAGTTGAGAACAAGATAAATCACTAAGTTTTCCTAACTGGCTAGACGCCGTATTGCTAAGCATTGGCATCCGTAGAAAAACTTCGACAAAGAACACTGTTTGTCACGAAAGGAAGGGCACATCAAAAAGCGTGTTTTTATAAGCGTTTCCGTACTAAATTTAAACAGTTTTTCAGAACGTAGTGATTGATAATTGTCAATAGCTTGTTTTTGATTGGTATTAAGATAAGGTAACATCGAAATTTGTAACTCTAATGAAAATCGACCATTTTAGTAGCTTCATTATGAGCTTGTTTTGTCACTATCAAAAATGTGTCATCCTTATATTTTCTACAACGTCGGGTTACAGAAGGGAAATTAACCGATACAAGCAGTTAGGGCCTGATTCCTAATATTAACTTACCGTTAATCAGCATTACACCTCAAAATTGTAACGACCATTCTGTATTCTATTTAAACTGTGTTTTATACATTTGTTTGCACGGTCGAGGAGTTAACAAATGAACCAGGCTCTGTAACCTTATGCAAAGGACATATACTCTGGATACCAAACGGCAAAGTTAAAATAAAGAATTGCACACTCAAAATGCAGAACTTCACAAATTTAACCGCTACGCAGCTTATCTATACTTTTAAACTAGCAATAATGAAGTACAGTACACCATTTTAGTGACTCTTCCTTTCAAAACAATCATACTTTTAAAGCAATCCGAACATGATTATCCTTGGCTCTACTATAATAAATACGATAATGTAAAAATTTAAAATAAAACTATATAAAAAATTATGTAATGATCATCCCACGTGTGTTTGTTGTTATTACCAAACAAACCACACCCTTCTAGGCGTGATCACAGTCTCAAACACTACCAAACCTCGCTCACCATTCTGAAAAATATTCTCAAGCCAGGAAATAATATTCGGCTAGCTGCCTCAGGGATGCCTGGAGCAAAGTTGCTATCCAAGATTCTCCTTTCCCTTTTCCCTTCATTGACACTTCTTTTTGCCTGAACTGACGAAGACCTTTCTGTGTTTACCACCTAATAATTGGGGGCAGCACAATTTCTCTACTGAAATTCAGAATAATTGTAGAAACTGCGTGGACGGTAGTTCAAAAACGGTAACTCGGATTTTTACGATCTTTACACCAAAATTCTTAGAAAAAAATCTTATGTGGTCTAATATTCAGACTTTAATAACATAACGCATAGATAAAAAGTTTAAAATTTCAATTGAAGCCACGTAATTTAATAATTGACAATTCGCGAAACCCAAAGTTTTAGCACACCCTAGTTAACTAACATAACTTTACTGTGAATAAATTTCGGTAAAATTTTGAACTATACTCGCGACAGCGTCCACGCAAGCTTCCCATGCTATTCGGTCATAAGCGCTGAGGGTAAACCGTGGCCTTAATACAGTGTCTAAGCTTATCACCGGCTCCGGCTTTCTAATATAGCTAGGATAAATTGGTTAAATCGACTTTCAAAGGCATTGAAGGTGAACGTATAATACCTAATAGGAAGTTCATTCCACTCGTACGCTGTCCCTTCAGGCAAAAATCCACATTATTGCACCATCTTCTTTTATATTCTTTGAAACATATACAAGTCGCTATATTGAGAATGTCTGCACTCGCTTGCCATTTGCTTCTAATAGCCTATCAGTTATCCCCTGTATTGAAAAATAAATAAATAATAAGTGCAGCCATTGTTTCCCAAGTAGTACACGTCCGTTAAAAAGGCACCTAATAGACAGCCGAATGCTAGATGTCAAATAAAAGCTTTTAAAATCTATGTTCTACTTGGGTTTGGTTCACACTTTAAAGATTTATTAAGAAAAAAACCGCTCCATTTCACTTTGGCCTGTCAATGGCTTTTGAGATTGTGCACTTGCTTTCTCTTTGGATGCAATTTGTTTTCTAGTGTCTAGACACGTAACTTCACGAAACATTGCGAAAAGAAACACACTAATTTGTCTCTTCCTAAAGTCTGATTATAACGTAAATTTATCATGTAAATTACCATGTGTTATAGATTCCAGGTTTCCTTCCATTAGCCACGGCATAGTAAGGCATATTCGTCTTGAATTTACGAACTAAGCTACAACGCTCTAAGATTTCACTATATAACTGTCTCCATGAAGTGACTTTATACATAAAAAAGTTGAAAAGAAAATGCAAACCCCCGGGGAAGATACACGGAAGTAAGCGACGTTCAAAATCTCATGCCACGGTTGTTTGTTTTGAATTGGCAGACACAAGCCTTTTGCAACAATGTCAAGTAATATTTACAAATGTAAAATTAGATTTAAAAACTAGGGTAAGATAAAATAACATCACACTTTTTTAACAAGAACATTTACGCAATCATTCTAAAGTTTATTACAAACAAGTTTACGTCACATATTTTGAACGTATCTGACACCTCTGTTTCATGGTGGTTTAGGCTGCTAGGTAAGTTTTCACGCCTGAATTTCTCGAAATTGTGAAATTTTAACGGGCAGGACAAGTGCCGGTGGTTTTTTCGGTTATTTTCTTCGAATTCATACACCCTAAAATCATTTTGGACAAAGTTTATTGTGCGATGACGCAGGATTAAGCAGATATTCGAGGATAAACATAGTGCTTGAACAATCTCCCGGCTCGTGTCCTGTGTTGTGCTAACACATGTACTTCTGGCAATCTGTTTTTACATTAAAAGTGTAACAATTCTCTTGTTTTAGCAACCATGTTGTCTGCGTCGAAGATTATTAAGCCTGCTGGCGAAAAGCCAGATGAATTCGAAAGCTCCATTGCTCATGCTTTGTTGGATTTGGAAATGAACTCCGACTTGAAGGCGCAGTTGAGGGAGTTGCATATCACAGCAGCCAAAGAAGTCGACGTTGGAAGCAAAAAGGTTGTACTAAAGTATGCATATAAATCTCGTTTATCTAACCAAAACCTTGCTTTTTACAGTCCGTCATCATTTTCGTGCCCGTTCCCCAATTGAAGGGTTTCCAAAAGGTCCAAGCTCGTTTGGTTCGCGAATTGGAAAAGAAGTTCAGCGGTAAACACGTGGTCTTTATTGCCCAGCGTCGTATCCTCCCCAAAGCCACGAGGAAGACCCGTCTCCGTAACAAGCAAAAGAGGCCCCGTAGCCGTACCTTGACCGCTGTCCACGATGCCATCTTGGAAGATTTGGTATTCCCCGCCGAAATCGTTGGCAAGCGTATCCGCGTCAAGTTGGACGGCTCTAGGCTTATTAAAGTTCACTTAGACAAGAACCAACAAACCAACATCGAGCACAAGGTAATCTGAACCTTTGTTTTCTCCGATTCCTCATTAAAATCTCAATTCCTCGTATAGGTTGACACCTTCAGTGCGATTTACAAACGATTGACGGGCAAGGAAGTCACCTTCGAATTTCCTGAAGCGTACTTGTAAATGGACCAGTTGTTAACTCTGATCAGCCATCAATACAGACACCTGCCTGGTCAAATGCATTTCGTGTTTTCTATTCCAAGAAATCTTACACAGTTGAGATACGGAAGCCATAACTTGTATTTTTGACAACACAATCCAAAGAATATGTTTGTTCATCATGATCTCGAAGCAACGAAAAAAAGGAAGGGAAAATGAGCCCCATGAGAATGCAAGTAACAATATTAAAGCATGTGCAGAAATTTAGTTTTCAGCGTCCCCCAAGCGTCGTTTTGTACCCATATGCTAGTGACTTAGCTGCCTGGAAGATCATTTCTTTGCGAGACACGCCTGCTAGTTGGCTGTGCCATTCGGTCGGCGAGATCTGCACATAAAAGAGCAGTAATGACGTATAAACTTACACCTTATGCCCTACACCCCTTCAACTTAACAAACTTACGTTAAACTGTTCAGAGATAGCTTGGCCGATCGTCATTGCGAAGCCCGTACTCGCCAGCAGGTAATTTGCAGGCGACGCCGTTTTCATAGCCATCACAACGTTCGCTGGTACTAAAGTCGGTTGTGTGTAAGTTTGCAACGTAATATTACGACCCGCGTCGCTCAAAAGGACAAGCGCCATGTCATACCACCTAGTAAACAGTTCCATGTTAGTTGGGGAGTTTTCTCTAAATGAGAAAACTTCTAATTATCACTTGTCTGCTTCAAACTCTACTAGAAACCCCTCTACGGCGATGAGGGGCTGTTCGGGATGAAGAAACCCATTGTTTCGCAAGTACGCCATTCGGTCCATAGCGCTTTGCAACGCAGCTGTGAAACCCACTGGCTGAGCAGCAACATTTACCGACTGTGCGTCTAAGCCTCTACACAATATCCATTTTATTTTGAGTACTTGGTTTTCAATTATCTACCCGTATTACCTCACAGTCGCTTTGCCGAAAACGGTAGCCAAAGCGTCGCGAATAGGTTCAACTTTATTACCAGCAGTAGACGCAACAACAATGTCGATGTCTCCTCCAGAATCTGCAGAGAAGCAGACTATTTAAAACCTGCTGGGGAAACAATTTTTTTAATTACATATGAATTCCTTCATCTGAGGATCTAGTGTCGTGATCATGGTATCGACGGAACTGCGGGCTTTCTCCGCCATTTTTGTCAACAACTGCTTCCCGGGCATGGATTCTTTCACCCATCCAAAAAGTCCGCCTACTGAGCGAAATCCACCGGTAGCACTGCCGGTAGACTTCTGAGATTCCGAGGGACTGGGTGGGCTTACGAACGAAGGTTCGGGGTGGCCCACTGTATACGGAAGTGAAACTGCGGTTGGTTCAGACAAAGTCGGAGGTCCAGGACTGGCCAAAGCAACCTGAATCATAAAAGTTACTTAGTGACTATTGTCCTATTTCACGTGAAGGTGATATGACAGCATGATGAAACGTCCAGCAAAACGAGGAGAGCTGAGTGGCTAGCCGCGTCCGAGACAACCGGACCAGGAAAGCGACAGGCAACTGTCCCGCTCAGCTGCGAACGTTTCTGGCTTGCTCCGTACTTGTGGCATGAAAATGTGCGGTGACGGGGAAGCGCTACTTTGGAAAGGAGTTTGAATTTGGACGGTAGGTGCAGGGATGGTGCTCAAATTCGGCACAACGACGGGGCTGAACGTGGGATTGCTCAAAATTGGTTGATTCATATTCAAAGGTGGGGCATTTGAGACAAAACTGGGTAGTGTGGATGGAGGAGCCAATATGGGATTTATTGCCTTCGGAGGACCTTGGCCTATAGATAAATATAGAAAACTTTTTTAATTACGTACGATAATAATAAGGAACAGATAAACATGTGCTTACCGGCCCCAAGAAGATGGCCGCTTGCTCCTGATGCATTGTTTGGTTTGTCTATCATTTCAAATCCGTTATCCGATCCTTCTTCACGGAACATAGTGCCATACGTACCACTGGATGAACTTTATTAGTTCATTTGTGCCACATAAGCCCAAATAAACAAGGTGATGGGAGAGTCATCTGACGGGAAGCATAAGTTTGATCGATTGTTAATCTTCGTAGAATGTTTGATCGATAGCGTAATAATCGATGTCTGCTGGTTGCGTGCCAAAATGGTTTGATCACAGAGGGTTTGATAGAGGCTTTGTACACCCTTCTCTATGCTAAACCATTGTACAGTACTCGGCCACAAAAACGAGTTAAACAAATCTTTGAGTACCTAACGACCCGGCAGTTGCGCGAGCGGTGTCCCTCTTTTGCGTCTTCCGAACGTTTTTGCCCCGCAGCAAGGCCTCTTACCAGTCGCGTCGGACGTTAGCATTAGGACGGTTTGTCTGGGTAATTTTTTTTTACCGGTACTGTACAGTACTGACAGAAAAAAAAACTATCCAGAAAGGACAATAACCGGGTACAGTCCGTTTTGGGCACGTAGATCAATGCTGAAAGCAGTCCCGGCTGTCATGCCTCTGCCCATCGCTCTCAAGGGAAAGGTCTCGGTGTAGAAAGGGTATTTTCACAGGTATAGGGGTATCCCTATAACGTTTCCCTTCCTTGGGTCGAAGGATGTTCTCTGGGTATTCCCCTAAGCATTGCCAGTGAGGACGGCTTTTGACAGTGGCTAGATTTGCTCCTGCAATAAGAGGCTCTTGTCTAGATAGTTTTTTTTCTGTCAGTACTGTACAATAATGAGCCAAAACTACTGTATTTGCCAGAGGTCTATGAAGCTTGTTGAGGCTGATTTACTTTCATTAAAAGGTGAAAGGGCTTAGAGCCTCAACCAATGCCTATCCAAATGAAAAGGTAGACTGCGAAGTTCGAAACAATCTGTTTATTTAAATAGTGTACAAACTACACATTAAAGATGTAGAAGTATTGATGTTCGAAGTTCCTTAATTCCATTAAGGCTGTAATCATGTATTAACTGTTGTTTGGCTCACAATTAGACTTAGCAATTCTTATAAAGATAGACCGGGCACTGTAGTTCGACAATTAAGCCCTTTTGCTCTTTACTGAGTTGACGTGGCCTTTTAAAATACAGTTGATTTCCGTGATTGGCTAAGTAAATCAGCCTCGAGAGGCTTAATTAGACCTCTGTGATTTGGTAACTACAGTTTTTTTGCGCGTTATTGTACCACAATTTATATGCTCAGTTATGATGCTGTAACCTATTTCACTTGGATAAGCCGGCTTATTTCTCTGAACATGCGTTTTATTGTTTCCGTTAATTCCTCACAGAGGATTCATCTTTACAGTGGATGTAAACATAACAAGGGAGATTTAAAGAAGCAACGGTTTTGTATGTTTTGCTTTATACACAAACAAGGGGTTCCCATATCTCGAAACCTTTTCATATTCCGGAAACTACTTGCCTGGTGTATTTGTGCTCTTTTAGCCCAGTCTCAGAAAAGATTTGTCTATTGCACAGATTCGCTCAATTTTCACTAATTCTGTCACCTTTTCAAAAGTGGAGAAATTATTATAACATTAAAAAGAAGTCTTTTCACGTCTACAAAACGGAATACACCGCGTGCGTGGTCGCGCCAAACATAAAACACCAAAAATATCTTTGTTGAATTCGTCCTAACATCGAAACACTCTTCGCTTTTTATTGTTCGTAAAAATTACCTAAAGAATCGGTGTCTAATCTGTAATCCTATTTCTGTAATTAATGCTTCATGTACAAAGTATTTTTGTACAACTTTGGCTACTTGAGATAAACAAGACACGGAAAAAGGACACTTATAAAGGATGTTGCAAATAAGTTTCATTAGTCAGTAACTCATATAATCTTTGTTCTTTTCTCATGGTATCTTTAAAAAATAGCTTACAGTTAATACAGAGCTTTTGACATATTGCAATGAAGAGCATTTTTAATTCATCGGAGAATTTGTAATTAATATTGTTTGTTAGAATTGTTCTGCGTTCTGGGCCTACTTTCTCCAGTCTCCTGTATATGGTTCCTGCTGTTAAGAAATTCTGGGCATGACTTACTTATGAACATCGTAACCTCAGTTTACTACAGACTCTATCAGAAAGAATCTCTATGCTACGTCAAAGCTCCACTGTGTTATTTGACCTAAGTTAATTACAGGAATCAAAACTATTTACTGGAATTTCCTATTGACTTTATAACACCATCCAAAGACAACATCAAACTATAGATTTGTCTTGACGGGAAAGTACATTTCTATTGTAAGGTTTTCCAAGTTCTATGGTAGTTACAACAATGTGGAGGGGTTTGACGCCGCTCTTCTACTTTCGGATTCTTGTCAATAAATCAAAAGGACGACTGGACATCCATTAAGCTAATAACATTAAACTCAGGGGACAGTCAGCATAATAATTGATATAGTGCCACATATCCGAGGGAAGACAAAGCAAAGGAAGTATAAACAGAACAAAACTTTTGTCTCTTTAGCACGTTCAACGAAGCCAAATTGGTCCCCTTCCAGCCCGCGGGTCAACCGGGCAACTTGCACTGATAGGACGCGGAAAGAAGCGACCCTGTAACGAAGACCGAAAAACCAACATCCATTGTAACGTAACGGTGAGTGATTTCACTCTTAATGACAATGAAACAAGATCGAAGAGAGAAAAAAACAACCACCTCGAATTACGCTCAGATGCTTTTTCTTGGATTGACCCTAACTTGCAGCTTCAACACTAAAAATCCATAAGCCAAAAGCTCCCTTTTGTTTTCTTTTTGCCATGCATCTCCCTGTGTGTTCACCGTATAAACGTGTTAACAGAGACAAGTCTGAAAGTTTCTGCCAACGCCTGTTTTACTGATTGGATTACTTCCCGTACAATTTCACTGTTAATCTAAGCTATCTTTTTCACTTTTGTGGGTACCCCACAGAATCTTTTCTTTAGTGTGAACGGAAGAAAAAGCGCAGAAGGAAAGGGTATTTTTAAAATTATGTATAAATTTACTATCTTGTCAAACATGCAATAACTAAAGAGCAGGCTGAGGGCAGTGGCGTAGGAAGGGGGGGGGGGCGGTCCGCCCCGGGTACCATCACTGAGGGGGTGACAAAAGGGCAAAATGTTTTTTTTCTTTCGCGGAGTGTTGGGGGATCACAACACTTAAAAAAATTATATGAATTAAAACGAGTTAATACAAATGACTTCGCCTGGCAATTAATCAACCTCAACACGTTAACATAATACGTACTGAAACTTTTTAGT